>JACVBY030000204.1:0-134532 GCA_017589505.3 Metroxylon sagu | reverse complement strand
ATGGAGTAATCTAACTAAACTAAATGGTTTAAGTTGCTTCTAACCCACTTTACTTGAGTGGTATTGTTATGCTTTCGGTCAAAGATCTTGAGAGGTAGGGTGCATTAGGCTATGATATTTCATCGAATTGTGAAATTATTAAGTAGTGGAATAAAATCTAAATTTTATATTTATCACGCCAACATAAATCTTTAATAATTTGAAATACACCAATAATAATAATTATAGTCCTGTTGACCTCACGTTGATTTTGATGATCACAAAATAATTAAGTAAGTTACTAATGAGTTTTATGGAAGATCATGTTGAAATACAAGTATACATGAATCATCGAGATGATTTAAAAAAAAAAAAAGAGATTTCAAACTCCCTAAATGGGTTTATGATTCAAAAGAAGAATTTTTGTAGAAGACCAAAATTAACCTAGAATGATTCAGAGCCTCCAATTAAGGTAAAATTCAGATGGTTGGAAGGTTTTCAAATGAAGAAAGGGATTCAAAACTATGAGAGCTAGATTGATTCGAAGCCTCGAGTCGGTTGAATTTCATATGTTTTGGAAGGTTTTTAAATGAAGAAAGTTCAAAACTATGAGAGCCGAATGACTCGAGCCTCAAGTCGAGTGATTTTCGGATGTTTTGGATGGTTTTCAAATGAAAAAGTTCAAAACTATGAGAGCTAAAAAAATGATTCAAGCTTCAATTCTGTGATTTTCGTGAGATGTTTGGTAAGGTTTTTCAAATGAAGAAAGTTCAAATTATGAGAAATTTGGAAACAATTATCTTCTTCATTTTCAATGAGTTTTCTTGTTTATGGAATGAGTTTTCAAGTTTTGAAGGATTTAGTCAACTCCTACGGTAGCTACCCAGCACTTAGAATGGAAAGATTGAAGCATTTGGCCAACTACGCTTGGAAGATATCAAGTCAAAAATGTGCCACGAGAGAGTTAACGGCAAGTTTTACCAAGTTAGCCAACTAATTAGTCGATTAACATGGCGAAAACGAGTGAGAAAAATCAAGTTAGCCGACTAACCGAGTGGACCTACTATGTGGCAAAACAGTGAACTCCCCGGGAAGTTAGCCGACTGCTGGAGTTAGCCATTCTTGTGGCCAAGACGTGAGCTTCCTAGGAAGTTAGTCGACCTGCAGGTTGGCTACGTGGTAATTCAGAGAACGAAGTGTTAACAAAAGTAGTCGACTTTAGAGTCGACTAACTTGTCCCAATCTTTGTAACGGCTAGTTCGCATGTCTCCAACGGTCACAATGGCTTGGCTAGTTTAACATTTCAATCACATAGTAAACTATAAATACTCGTAAATGGGATTGATTAGCAAGAGATTGGGAGCATTTTTTTGAGGGGATTACAGAAGTGAAGAAATAAGAGGAAAACAAAGGAAAAAAATCAAAGAAAGTTTCGGCCTTTTCCCGAGTTTTTTGAAAAGATGAAAGTTTAACTGCTTGAGTTCAAAACTCCTTCAAGGCTCATTCAAGGACTCTCCTTCCAACTATCAAAGAGGCTCCTTGAAGTGCTCATAACTCCAACATTTAAAAGGAGAAAGCTCATTTTCAAAGAGGGAGAGGTCTTCTAAAAGTGTAAAGTGCTTTTATTTTTAATTTGCTCACTAAGGAGCTGAAATTTCTAAAACTCTTTTCATTGTGAGTTTGTTTGAGTTTCAACTTGGTTGAAACTTGTGTAGGGTGTGCTTAAAACCCATAATTGGTGACTTGTTTAAGGCTCCTTGTGCCCGAAAATAAGAAGTTATTTGAAGAAAGCTAAGGAAAGAGCTCCCTTGTGCTGTGAAACAAGAAAGCTAGGCCAGGTTAGCTAGGTTTGTAAATACGTTTGAAGAATGATTAGTGGAGAAAATTCCCAAGGGATTCTTGGGGAGTGGACGTAGGTGCAAGGGGTAGCACCGAACTACTATAAATGTATTGTGTTTGTGTGTTTGTCTCTTATTGTTGCTACTTGTTCTTGCTTTTAACACTTCACACTCACACGAAATTTTTTATTTTGCAAAATTGCACATACTTGTTAAAATTTTTCAAAGAACCCAATTCACCCCCCTCTTGGGTTGCTTAGGCCTAGGCAACATGAGTGGTATCGAGCTAGTACTCTTGTTTCTATTTGTCTTAACCGATAAAGAGCTAAAGATCCATAGCGGCCCAAGTAAGTACCTTGTTGATTGAAGGTCGGTCCACAAAACAGACCCCCTTTATTCAATGGCACAAATTACACATATTGGAAGGCTAGAATGAAAAGAATTTTTATTCAAAGCACTTGACTATGATCTTTGGAGTATCATAGTAAATGGCCCTCTACGCACACCCATTCTTAGAACAGGAAAATGATATTTGATGTTTCCAAACTCGAAAGTGGATTGGGATGAGCATGATAAGAAAATGGACACGGCTACAATGCTAAGGCCATGAATGTCTTATATTGTTCACTTGATGCAAATAGAGTTTAATAGAATATCTACTTGTATTTAAACATAAAAGAGATTTGGGATAGACTTGAAGTCACCCATGAAGGCACAAATCAAGTGGAAAGAAATTTAAAATCAATATGCTTGTGGCCATAAATATGAGCTGTTCCAAATGGAACCAAGCTGAATCCATTACTGATATGTTTACTAGATTTACTGCGATATTGTGAATGAGTCTTAAAGGCCTTGGCAAATCTTATACTAACGGTGATCTAGTGAGAAAAATTTTGAGATCTTTGCCTAGGTGCATGGGAAGCCAAGATGACTACAATTCGGAGGCAAAAGACCTCCAACAATCTTCCTCTAGAAGAGCTCGTGGGATCGCTGATGACCCATGAGAATTCAAGTTAAACAACATCAAGATGAGGAAGAGACCAAAAGAGGAGAGGGAGGACCATGGCTCTAAAATGTTCGGAACCAAAAGGAGGAATGTCTTTGAATCTTACGAGAAGAGAGTGATGGAGATGATGAGCTAGCTCTCATCACAAGAAAATTTAGAAGATTCATGAGGAAGAAGAAACATGGAGTAAAGTGGAGGCCTTTTGTAAAAGGAGAAAATTCAGCAGAGGAAAAAGAAAAAGAGCAGCCCTCCTATTTGCTATGAATGCAAGAAATCGGGACACTTTAAGGAATTTGATTGTCCACAACTTAAGAAAGGTCCCAAGAAGGCTAAAAAGAAGGCTATGATGGCAACTTGGAGTGACAGTGATGATACAAGTTCCGGATGATGAGAAACAAGAAACAACAAACTTGTGTCTACTCATGGCCTATGAAGAAGGTGTAATTTTTTCTAATAACTCTCTCAAAAATTTGAATTTACATTTGATGAATTGCAAGATGCATTTTATGATTTACTTACTGAATTCCAAAAAGTTAGGTGCCAAAAATAAAGATTTGAGAAACCAAACCCAAAGTTTAGTTTTTGAAAAAGAAAAGCTTTCCAAATGAAAATTCTGCTTTAACTTGAGAAAATCTGTGAATTTAAAAATGAGGTGAACAAACTTAAGCCCATTGTTGATAAATTCATCTTGAGCTCTACAAAACTACAAATGATTCTTAGAAAATCAAAGGAGAGTTTGTTTTCAATAAAGCTAGGATTAGGCTATAATCCCTTAAAAAGAAACAAGAATTTTGAAAAACATTTTGTTCCCACAAACAACTTGCACAAAAATTACATGTTTCAAATGTGGTAAATCGGGACATGGAAGGCCTTTGCATGTAACTCTCACATCAACAAGAACATTAAGAAGATTTGGGTTCCTAAAGGAACCATTAATGCTAACCCCAAAGGACCCAGAAAGCTTGGGTACCTAAAAAACATGACTTAAATTTGTGGGTGCAGGGTGTGTCTTGTGACCCGAAATGCAAAAAGAAAATGTTAACTGGATAGCGGGTGCTCAAGAACCACATGACAGGGTGATGAATCTCAATTCATCACTTTAGAAGCTAAGGATGGAGGAGTGGTCACTTTTGGAGACAATGCTCAGAAAGAATCATTGGCATTGGTAAAATTGGTATCACTTCCTCTTCTTTTATAGATAATGTTCTTCTTGTTGATGGTTTGAAACATTAATCTTTGTTAAGCATTAGTCAATTATGTGATAAAGGTTTTAAAAGTCATTTTTGAATCATCCTATTTGCATGGTTTACAAATCACTGCTGATGATAGCATGAAATTTATTGGTCATAGGCATAGAAATGTTTATATTGTAGATTTGAAACGAGCTAAATGACCAAAATATGGAATGTCTAGTTGCCATGAATTCTAAGTTTAATGAATCTAATTTGGTTATGGACATCGTAGACTTGCGCATGTTAGCATGGATTTGCTTTCCAAACTAATCAAAAGAGATTTAGTAAATGGTTTGCCAAAACTGAAATTTACTGAAGAAGGATAAAATTTGTGATGCTTGCCAATTTGGAAAACAGAAACTAGGAGGTTTCATTCAAATCCAAAAATGTGGTTTCAAGCTTCTAGGCCTTTGGAGCTTTTGCACATGGACTTGTTTGGACCTACTAGAACACAAGTCTGGAGTGGAAAAACGCTATGGTTTTGTAATTATTGATGACTTCTCTCGTTTTACATGGGTACTTTATTTTTTTAGCAAGTAAAGATGAAGCTTTTTCTGCAATTTTTAAAGTTCTTTAGAAGAAAACTAGCGCAAATGAAAAAGGCCTTTCTGAAATTTTATCTATTCGTAGTGATCATGGAAAAAAATTTGAAAATTAAAATTTTTGAAAGTTTTTGCAATGAAATGAGGAATTAACCATAATTTTTACTGCACCAAGAATCCTTCAAGCAAAATGGAGTAGTTGAGAAGAAAGAAGCAGGACTCTTGAAGAATATGGCAAGAACCACTGTTGTTGTGAAAGCAATCTCCCAAAATATTTTTTGGAGGTTGGAGAAGCAGATTAACACGGCATGTTATGTTTTAAACGAGCCTTGATAAAGACCCATTTTGAAAAAAGACCCCATATGAGCTTTGGAAAGGTAGAAAATCAAATATTGGGTATTTTCATGTTTTTGGAGTGTTGATATTTTATTCTTAACAATGGCAAATCTAATCTTGATAAATTTGATGCCAAATATGATGAAGGAATCTTTCTTAACTACTCCACTAATAGTAAAGCATATAGAGTTTTTAATAAGAAAATATGATTATTATTAGTAGAAGAATCTATTCATATAAGTATTTGATGAAACTAATGATCTTCCATCAAGGAAGAAAGAAGTTATTGATGATATAGGATTACTTGAAGAAGAGAGTGCAAGAGATCACATTGAAGGACAAAGAAGATACAAATGAGCAAATCAGATCAAGAAGAACACTTCATTGAAAGCACTTCAACAAAAGCTAAAACTCAAGGTACACAAGGCTTAGAAAAAGGAGTGGAGGTATGTTCACAATCTATCCCAAAAGAACTAATCATTGGTAGTCCATCTCAAGGGATAAGAACTAAATCTTCACATAGAGATGCATGCAATCATTTAGCATTTGTCTCCACAAATTGAACCTAAATGTTTTGATGATGCTAAAAATGATCATGATTGGATACAATGCTATGCATGAAGAATTAAATCAATTTGAAAGAAATAATGTTTTGGACTTTAGTTAGTAGACCAATAGATTACTCCATAATTGACACTAAATGGGTTTTCAGAAAATAATAAATTGGATGAACATGTGGAAATATTATTAGAAATAAGGCAAGATTGATAGCTAAAGGTTATAATCAAGAAGAAGGCATTGATTTTGATGAAACCTTTACTCCGATTGTAACTTTAGGTTGGAGCTATTAGATTATTACTTGCCTTTTGCAGCATGCTTCATGAACTTTAAATTATTTCAAATGGATGTCAAGAGTGCATTTTTGAATGGTTATATTGCTTTGAAGAAGTATATGTATTGAACAACCATCCGGATTTTTGAAAATCATGAATATCCAAACACATGTTTTTTAAATTGAACAAAGCATTATATGGTTTGAAACAAAGCACCTACGGAGCAACGTATGATAGATTGAGCAAATTTACTTGATAAATAATAATTTTGTTAGAGGAAATGTAGACACTACATTATTTATAAAAAGAGAAAATGATGATATGCTCATTGTGCAAATTTATGTAGATGACATCATTTTTGGTGCTACTAATGAACTCTTGTGTCAAGACTTTGCTAAGCTCATGCGAGGGGAGAGTTCGAGATGAGCATGATGGGAGAACTTCAAACTATTTTCTTGGACTTCAAATTAAACAAATTTGAAGATGTGATCTTCATTAGCCAAAGCAAGTATGCAAGAGAAATTTTAAAGAAGTTTGGCATGGAGAATTGCCATAAGTGTGCCGGTACCCTATGAGCTCATCATGCAAACTTGACTTAAATGATAGTAGCAATAATGTTGATTTAAAGCTTTATAGAGAGGGCATGATAGGTTCTCTTTTATATGTTAACTGCAAGTAGACCACGAGGTATTCTATTGGTATGTGTATGCATGTGCTAGATTTCAAGCAAATCTAAAGAAGCACATTTAAATGCTGTTAAAAGAATTTTAAGATACTTAAATGGTATTAAAAATCTTGAACTTTGGTATGATAAACACTCTTCTATTGATTTGATTGGATATTCGATTCTGATTTTCCTTTGAGGTTAGGAACATAAAATTGATTGAAAATCAACTAGTGAAAACTTACCAATTTCTAGGAGTTAACCCAATCTCCTGGTTTAGTAAGAAACAAACTTCGAGTAGCCTTGTCTATAATTTTGAGACTAAATACATTGCTTCTTTGGGAGTTTATTTGTGCTCAAATCTTGTGGATTAGCGGTAGCGATATTGAAGATTATGACATCAAACTTAAAGACATTCCCATAAGATGTGATAATACTTTAAGTGCCATAAACTTAACTAAAAATCTAATTCGGCACTCTTAAGACTAAACACATAGAAATTATACATCATTTCATTAGAGATCATGTTCAAAGTAAAGATATAATTCTTGATTTTGTTAATACGATAGGCAATTAGTGTGACATTTTCACAAAACCCCTTGATCAAAATAGATTTTATGAAATTAGAAAGAGAACTTGGCATGATTGACCCTGCGATTAAATGAGTTATCTATATATATTGAATTTTTAAATTTTTTTACGGGCACATGTTTTTAATAATTAAAAATCATGATAATTAGCCTAATGACCCCCCTAGATGATTTCATAACATGCATAACCAAATCATCTTGCATGAAAATCTCACGATCAATTTGGAGCCTAGGCGACATTTCCCTTGTTTTTGAGCCGTTTTGAGCTAACGGCTAATTGGAATTAGTCGGCTCGTTGAGCCGACTAAATCGCGATTGCTTAGGATTATAAGGGCAATCGAGCGACCGTCCCGTCTCCCTCTCTCCCCGAATCTCCATCCAGGCGTTTCTCTTTCCATATTTTTCCCAAGCTCCAAATCCCTCTAAATCCCTCTCATCTTCAACTTAGATTCTCTCTTCCAATCATCCACGCCTTGCGTGATGGTTCCACGAGCGAGAATCCCCGCACCGCGGCAAGGAGGAAGTTCGGAGGACTCGCGAGAGAGAGCCATGCCTCTCCCGGCTTTGCCCCTCTTCCTCCCGCGTGTCTTCGGGGTTTTAATCTTTGTCCACGAGACCCATCTCCAATGGGCGGAGTAGTCGACTTCGGCTTCCTTGCTCGTGAAGGATTCGACATTGGGAGAATGCTCCAACGAAGAGGATGGTCATATATGTGTGGGCCCCGTAGGGTCTCCATCTTATCCCTCCTTGGTAAGAGAATTCTATCAAGAGACATCTGTTGATTTCATGTACGCTTCATCGGTAGTGAGGGGAGTCGGGATCAATTTGGGCCAGTGCGGTATTATTGGAAATATTCTAAGAGTGCCCGGTCGGTGGATTTTGGGATGATCTCCCTGAGGGAAGGGCATGGCGGATTGAAGCAGGATTCTTGGTATAGATGATGGGAGGGGATTGATAGAGTGCTTGCCAACTCTTTGAGTGTTGAGATGAGACTCACACTCCACCACATTATATCTAGGATCTTTATCACCTCATCTTTGGGAGTTTCCACTTAGTCGGGAGAGATGCGTGCTTGATGTATTATCTAGTCGGTGACACCCCTTTTGATTTCCACTGAGATGATGTTGACTATATTGAGAGAGATAGTCAACGAGACTTAGAGGCATACCTTTTTGCTATATGGTATGCTCTGCTCACCCTAACTTCTTTAAACACTTTGGAGTAAGACTAAGGGTGAAGAAACAACCAAGTTGCACCATTCGGATGTTTATAATGAGCATTCACTTTGCCGAATGGGATTTGTGAGAAAGGTTGGCAGCGACGAGATGGTCTAGAGGGAGAGGTAGAGAGGATAGAGATTGAGGTATCTTCTGAGGAACCATCATCTTCTTCTCATGAGGGAACCGGACCACGATGCTGAAGCGGCATCTGAGGAGCCTCCTGCACCATAGAGGACATCGGTTCGGGGCTTAATCGGGAGCGGTTACGGTATATTGTGAGGGAGGTGACCTCAGCTATCTCCAGCAGAAGTTCAGGGAATAGTGGTTCATCTACTGGTGAGTTTATGATGGTACCATGCATTTCTACAGTGAATGAGACATTATCCCAAATGCTGATGAGATTGGAGAGGTTGGAGCACTCCATGAGTATTCTGAATGGAAGGCTGGCACAACCCAGGAGATGAGAGACCATGGGACGAGGATCGAGCCGTGACTCGGTAGAGAGCTGCACCCCGCATGTACGAAAGAGGGGATTGAGATAGTTGCGAAGCTCGGATCTTGGCCTTTGGTGAGAAAACTGAGAGAGTAGAGATGTCCATTCGTCTTCGCCATCATTTAGTCTCTACCATTAGTGATTAGCTAGTCCCTGTGGCGTTTAGACCTCCATCTCAGCCATTTCAGCCTCCTCCCTGACCTATTCACCCCAGGTGCCGAGGCCACCTCATGAATCTTATCGCCCTTCTTCAAGAGGATGTGGCACTGGATCATCCACTCAGCCCTCTGTTGTATCTTCCGCTGATGAGGAATAGTTTAGATTGTTTAGGTTGCTTTGTTTACTTTTAATTTCTAGTTTGCTTTGTTTTGATTAGAATGTACTAGGTTTTTCTATGTATTTAAATATTTGTATCGACACTTTATGTATTTAATGAAATCTTGTGTCGCTTTGTATGAAATTTTATCTTATGAATGTTACTTCATTTTTACGAAATCTTGTGTTACAAATGTGGTATCGTAGATTTCCTATTTGTTATGAAATCTTGTGTATGAGATTATCTACTAAATGCAATGTTCTTTTTCATGAAATTTTGTGGTATCAAATATTACTTGTATGAATTCTTTTTACTTCAACTTATGTATGTATGAATATCCTAAAATTGAACTATCAAGGGCAAGATATTCAAAATTAAGCTGCATAACTTTCTCATATCCCTTTTTGATTGATGACAAAAAGGGGGAGAAAAAGAAGCATACATTTAAAAAGGAGAAGAATTCTTATTCATCATATTTCAGAAGAGAAAAGAAGCATATATTCATCATGTTTAGAGAAGTTTTTCAAAAATTCAAAAAGTTTTCATCATGTTTTAAAAATGTTTCGGTGAAATTCTTAAAAAGTTTCGGTGGTTTCAAAATGTTTCGGCATGTTTCGGTGAGAGTTTTCAAAAGTTCAGTATTTCTAAATGAGAATAATGTAAGCATATGTTTAGGGAGGAAAAAAACTGTAATTCATGCAAATATTTTTAGTAAATTTTAACTTTTCAAAAGAAATAAGAAAGGATTTTTTGAGGAGTAAGATTGGATTTTACAACAAAAGGGAGAAAAGAAGAAGCTTATTGTTTTTCAGCTTAAATTTTACTTGCATTTTCAAACAAGAACAAGCTCTACTTGGAAATCTATTTTTAAAATTGAAACTTTTGGTATCAAAAATCAAAGTTTCGGTATATTATGCAAAATTTTATGTGCACGCTTTTGGCATGCCTTTGACACGAATTTGAAACTACTACATTTTTAAAGCCAAAATTGTCATTATAGCACAAAAGACTCGGTTTATTGGTATAATCTTCATTTCTAGAACTTATCAACTTTTATCTTTATAGCATTAAATTCAGCATTTTGGCACAAAATTCATCTCTTTGTCATAAAATTCAGAATTTCAGCATAAAATTTAGATTTACGGCATGAAACTCTCCTTAAATCTCTTCAAAAATCTGATTTCTGCGAATTTGAATATGAAAAATATTTGTCGTATTGTTTTCAAAAATTAATTTTAAAATTCAAACTTTTGGCACATGTTTTAAAGTTTTTTGGTATAAAATTCATACATGAAGCTGATTACCGAATCCTCTCTAACATGAGCTAAATTATCTCGACCCTATGAACAAGTTCAATATTGCACTGCTTTATCTTGTTGAATTCATTATTTTAATTGTATACTTAATGGTTTTGTCATCATAAAAAAGGAGGAGATTGTTGACCTCACATTGATTTTGAAGATCACAAAACAATTAAGTAAGTTACTAATGAGTTTTGTGGAAGATCATGTTGAAATGCAGGCATACATGAATCATCAAGATGATTAAAAAAAAGATTTCAAGCTCCTAAATGGGTTTATGATTCAAAAGAAGAATTTTTGTAGAAGACCAAGATCAACCTAGAATGATTCAAGCTTCAATTCAGTAAAATTCAGATGGTTGAGAGGTTTTCAAATGAAGAAAGTTCAAAACTATGAGAGCTAGATTGATTCAAGCCTCAATTCAGTGAATTTCATATGTTTGGAAGGTTTTTAAATGAAGAAAGTTCAAAACTATGAGAGCCAGAATGACTCAAGCCTTAAGTCAGTGATTTTCATATGTTTTGGAAGGTTTTCAAATGAAAAAGTTCAAAACTATGAGAGCTAAAATGATTCAAGCTTCAATTCTGTGATTTTCAGATGTTTGGGAGGTTTTCAAATGAAGAAAGTTCAAATTATAAGAGCTGAAACAATTATCTTCTTCATTTCAATGAGTTTTTTTGTTTATGGAATGAGTTTTCAAGTTTTGAAGGATTTAGTCAGCTCCTACAGCAGTTACCAGCACTTAGAATGGAAGATTAAAGCATTTGGCCAACTACCTTGGAAGAAATCAAGTCAAAAATGTGCTACAAGAGAGTTAACAGTAAGTTTTACCAAGTTAGCCAACTAATTAGTCAGCTATTGTGGCAAAACAGTGAGAAAAATCAAGTTAGCTGACTAACCAGCTGGCTACTGTGGCAAAATAGTAAACTTCCAGAAGTTAGCCGACTTTGGAGTCGGTTACTGTGGCTAAGACAGCAAGCTTCCTGAAGTTAGCCGACTCTGGAGTCGGTTACTGTGGTCAGAACAGAAGTGTTAACAAAAGTAGTCGACTCTAGAGTCGACTAACTTGCCCAATCTTTATGTAACGGCTGGTTAACGTCTCCAACGGTCACAAACGGCTAGCTTAACATTTCAATCCCACAGTAAACTATAAATACTCGTAAATGGGATTGATTAGCAAGAGATTGGAAGCATTTTTAAGAGATTACAAGTAAGAAATAAAGAGGAAAGCAAGGGAAAAATCAAGAAAGTTTCAGCTTTCCAGTTTTTGAAATGAAAGTTTGTTGCTGAGTTCAAAACTCCTTCAAAACTCATTCAAGACTCCTTCCAACTACCCAAGAGGCTTTTTCAAGTGCTCATTACTCCAACATTTAAAGAGGAGAAGCTCATTCAAAGGGGGAGGTCTTCTAAAAGTGTAAAGTGCTTTTATTTCTGAATTTGCTCATTAAGGAGCTGTAATTTCTGAAACTCTTTTCATTGTGAGTTTGTTTGAGTTTCAACTTGGTTGAAACTTGTGTAAGGTATGCCAAACCCATAATTGGTGCTTTGTAAGGCTCCCTTATGCCCAAAAATAAGAAGTTAGCTGAGAAAGCTAAGGAAAGACTCCCTTGTGCCTGTGAAACAAGAAGCTAGCTGGGTTAGCTAGGATTGTAATCGTTTGAAGAACAATTAGTGGAGAAAATTCCCAAGGGATTCTTGGGGAGTGGACGTAGGTGCAAGGAGTAGCACCGAACCACTATAAATTGCTATGTTTGTCTGTGTCTCTTATTATTGCCACTTGTTCATACTTTCAATACTTCACACTCACACAGAATTTTCTGTTTTGCAAAATTGCACATATTTGTTAAAAATTTTCAAAGAACCCAATTCACCCTTCCTTTTGAGTTACTTAGCTGGGCAACATGGTCCAATTAAATTGGTCCTTAATCATGTTGCAGATTTATTTGCTTAACTAAACTCTCTCCTATTTGTGCCCCAACAAATCTATTGCTTTTAAATTAAAAAAAGAGAAATAATAAAATAATAATCTCGATAACCCAATAAGCAATGATCATATTTATTAAAAAATTCATATAATAATATTTAAATATATTTTTTCAATAATTAGATATATCAATCAGTCAATATGTCTATTTAAAGGAATAACAAGAATAAATTCATAATTTACAAGTTGTTGGTTAAATCATCATGTAAGTTTGTCATGATAAATCTCAACATCCAATCCAATTATGCCTAAAATTATCATCTCATCATCAACCAATGTACAATCATTATTGGCAAGGCACCAACGATACATATCTTCCATTGGCCATAGGTCTTAATCCATGTTAAAGCTCCATAGGTATGAGGCTAACCAATGTATGTCTCACATCAGTCATTTGGTCTAAACTAATGTTTAACACTCGCTAGTAGGATACTGGCCAATATACATGCCCTCTATCAGCCATGAGTATATGATAGTTAGCATTAGAATGTCAATTATTTTAAAATTTCAAAAATTAATTTATGTCATATATTATACACAGTCCATATATATATATAGAGTCGGACTTGGCTACATTCAAATGTAGCCAGGTTTAGGATTCGGTCACCTCTTCCACCCTTGGATCTATGCGGATTATAGAGCCATCCCATCTTTTTTACTTTTTTTTTAATCTTTATGATCCGTAAACTATGTATATCTAAGGGTGGGAGAGGTGACCAGATTTAGGCTTGGCTATATTTAAATATCACCAAGTTTATCTCTCTTTTTATATATATAATCATCTCTGTTGACCCTGCATTGATTTTGATGATCACAAAACAATTAATTAGGTTACTGATGATTTTGGTATAGATCAATGTGACTTGCAGGTATACAAGAGTCATCAAGAATATCAAACAGATTTCAAACGTCAAAATCAGTATGTGGTTCAAGAGAGAGAATCCCAGTATCTGAGAAGAAGGACTCACAGTTAGATTAAGTAAAACTCAGATATTTGGCAAAATTACCAATGTAGAAAGTTCAAGATTCAATGGTTTTTCAAGTCCGTGGAGCAATTTTTTAAATTTTGGAGACTTTGGTCAACTCCCACGGCAACTTGGAATGGAAGAATGAAGCCCTTGGCCAACCCACATGTGAGTTATCAAGTCAAAAATGTATCACAAAAGCTTTTACAGAAGAAAACCTTGGATTAGTCGGCTCTAGAGCCGACTACTGTGACCACACAGTGGTCTGACACAAGGTAGTCGGCTCTAGAGCCGACTACTGTGGTGTTAGTCAGTTCTAGAGCCGACTAACTCAGCTTGGGAAGAAGAAATTTGCAGGTTAGTCAACTCTAGAGCCGACTAACGCCCTGTGAACTTGCCCAACGGCTAGTTTTGAATTCCAACGTTCGGAAATGGCCATTCCAACAGTCCAATCCCTCAACCAATTATAAATACAAGTTAATGGGATGGATTAGCAAGAAGTTAAGTGGATTTTTGAAGAATTACAAGTGTGAAAAAGAGAGATTTATCAAGCCAAATCTAAAGAAAATTCAGCTTACTCTAGTTTTCAAAAATCACTATAGCTGAAGTTTGAAAATCCATTGAAGCTCATTCAAAGCTCCCACCAACCACTCCTGAAGCTTTATCAAGTGCTCTTAACTCCAAGCATTCAAAGAAGAGAAGCTCATTCAAGGCTTCAAATATGTAAAGTACTTTTTATTATATTTATTTGCTCATTAAGGAGCTATTCTTGCTGAACTTATATCTTATTGTATCTTGTTGAGTTTCAACTTGGTTGAAACTTGTGAGGGTGTGCCAAACCCTTAATTGGTGGTTGTAAAGGCTCCCTTGTGCCTGAAAACAAGAAGCTAGCTAAGTAAGCTAGGTTGTAATCGTTGAAGAACGATTAGTGGTGAAAATTTTCAAGGGGTTCTTGGGGAGTGGATGTAGGTGCAAGGGTTAGCACCAAACTACTATAAACCTTTGTGTTTGTGTATGCCTTCCACTGTTCTTACTGTGTGTTTCAAATTTGTCACTGCACTTTCACTCACACTTATAACTTTGCAAGTATTGCACATCAATGTTTAAAATTTTAAAAGGAACCTAATTCACCCCCTCTCTTGGATTGCTTAGCTGGGCAACAAGTGGTATCAGAGCCTTGGTTCTCTTGCTTGCATTTGTCTTAACCGACAAAGAATCCAAGATCTATGGCAGCCCAAATGAGTTCCTTGTTGACTGAGGGACAGTCTACAAACAGACCACCTTTATTCAATGGCACAAATTACACTTATTGGAAGGGTAGGATAAAAATTTTCATTCAAGCACTTTACTATGATCTATGGAGTATCATTGTCAATGGCCCTCACACACCCATTCTTAGAACTAATGGTCTTGAAATACCCCAACCGAAAGCGGATTGGGATGAGCATGATAAGAAAATGGCTCAGTTGAATGCTAAAGCCATGAATGTTTTATATTGTTCTCTTGATACAAATGAATTTAATAGAATTTTCACTTGTATTTCTGCCAAAAAAATTTGGGATAGACTTGAGGTCACCCATGAAGGCACAAATCAAGTGAAAGAATCCAAAATCAACATGCTTGTACTTAGATATGAACTGTTTAAAATGGAATCAAATGAATGCATTGCCGATATGTTCACTAAATTTACTGATATTGTGAATGGCCTTAAAAGCCTTGGAAAGTCTTATACTAACAGTGATCTAGTGAGAAAAATTTTGAGATCTTTGCCTAGGTCATGAGAAGCTAAGATGACTGCAATTCAAGAGGCAAAAGACCTCAACATCCTTCCTCTAGAAGAGCTTATGGGATCACTAATGACCCATGAAATTTAAGTCAAACAACATCTTGATGAGGAGGAGTCCAAGAAGAGAAGAACCATGGCCTTAAAGTGTTCAGATCAAAAGGATGAATGTGATGAATCTTCAGAAGAGAGTGAAGGGGATGATGAGCTTGCTCTCATCATAAGAAAATTTAGAAGATTCATGAGGAAGAAGAAACAAGGAGTGAAGAGAAGGTCACTGCTGAAAAGAGACTTCAGCAAGGAGAAGGATAAGGAGCAGCCTCTCACATGCTATGAATGCAAGAAGCCTGAACATTTCAAGGCTGACTGTCCATAATTAAAGAAAGGTCCCAAAAAGGCTAAGAAGAAAGCATTGATGGCAACTTGGAGTGATAGTGATGACACAAGTTCAGAGGATGAGAAAAGAAAACAAAGCAAACTTCCTGCCTCATGGCTTGTGAAGAAGAGGTAATACCTAACTCTCAAACTGAATTTACATTTGATGAATTGCAAGATGCTTTTTATGATTTACTTGTTGAATTCAAAAAGTTAGGTAGCAAAAACAAAGATTTGAAAAATCAAGTCCAAAAATTGGTTTTTGAAAAAGAGAAACTTTCAAATGAGAATTCTGTTTTAACCCAAGAAAATCTGAATTTGAAAAATAAAGTTAACAAACTGAAACCCATTGTGGACAAATTTACTTTAAGTTTCACAAAGTTGCAAATGATTCTTGACAACCAAATGGTTATTTTTAATAAGGCTGGACTAGATTATAATACTTTAAAGAAGCAGAAATTTTTAAAAAATATTTTTATCCCACCAGACAACTTTTCAAAAATTACTTGTTTCAAATGTGGGAAACCAGGACATAAAGCCTATGCATGTAACTCTCATATCAACAAGAATATTAAGAAGATTTGGGTTCCTAAAGGAACCATTCATGCTAACCCCAAAGGACCCAAGAAAACTTGGGTACCTAAGAACATAACTTGATATTATGGTTGCTGATGTGTCTTGTGTCCCGAAATGCAAAAAGAAGATGGTACTTGGATAGTGGGTGCTCAAGACACATGACGAGTGATGAATCTCAATTCATCACTTTGAAAGCTAAGGATGAAGGAGTGGTTACTTTTGGAGACAATGCTCAAGGAAGGATCATTGGCATTGGCAAAATTAGTATCACTTCCCATACTTTTATTGAAAATGTTCTTCTTGTTGATGGATTAAAGCATAATTTATTAAGCATTAGTCAATTATGTGATAAAGGTTTTAAAGTCATTTTTGAATCATCTGTTTGCATGGTTACAAATCCTCTTGATGATAGCATGAAATTTATTGATCATAGGCATGGAAATGTTTATATGGTAGATCTAAATGAGCTTAATGACCAAAATGTTGAATGTCTAGTTGCTATGAATTCTAAATTTAATGATTCTAGCTGGTTATGGCATCGTAGAATTGCTCATGTTAGCATGGATTAGCTTTTCAAACTAATTAAAAGAGATTTAGTAACTGGTTTGCCAAAATTAAGTTTTGAAAAAGATAAAATTTGTGATGCATGTCAGTTGGGAAAACAAACTAGAGTTTCATTCAAACCAAAAAATGTGGTTTCAACTTCTAGGCCCTTGGAACTTTTACATATGGATTTATTTGGACCAACTAGAACCACAAGTCTAGGTGGCAAACGTTATAGTTTTGTAATCATTGATGATTTCTCTCGTTTTACTTGGGTTTTATTCTTAGCAAGCAAAGATGAAGCTTTTTCTGCATTTTTAAAATTTTTTAGAAAAGCAACAAATGAAAAAGGTCTTCAAGTTGCATCTATTCGAAGTGATCATAGAAAAGAATTTGAAAATCAACATTTTAAAAGTTTCTGTAATGAAAAAGGAATTAACCATAACTTTTCTGCACCTAGAACCCCTCAACAAAATGGTGTAGTTGAAAGAAAAAATAGAACTCTTGAAGAAATGGCCCGAACCATGTTGTGTGAAAACAATCTCCCAAAATACTTTTGGGCTGAAGCAATCAATATAACATGTTATGTTTTGAATCGAGCTTTAATAAGACCTATTTTGAAAAAGACCCCATATGAACTTTGGAAAGGTAGAAAACTAAACATTGGATATTTTCATATTTTTGGATGTAAATGTTTTATTCTACATAATGGCAAAACAAATCTTGATAAATTTGATGCAAAATCTAATGAAGGAATTTTCCTTGGATATTCTACCAATAGTAGAGCTTATAAAGTATTTAACAAGAAAACATTAGTGGTAGAAGAATCCATTCATGTAGTATTTGATGAAACTAATGAACTTCCATCAAGAAAGAAGGATATAGTTGATGATGCAGGTCTACTTGAAGAAGGAATGCAAGACATTACTCTAAAGGAAAAAGAAAGATCAAAAGAACAAAGTATTCAGGAAGATAGCATTGAAACACTCCAACAAACTGAACCTCAAGGTACACATAATTTGAAAAAGGAGTGGAGGTATGTCCACAATCACCCCAAAGAACTTATTATTGGTAGCCCATCTCAAGGAGTAAGAACTAGGTCCTCATATAGAGATGCATGTAATCATTTAACATTTGTTTCTCAAATTGAACCAAAGTGTTTTGATGATGCTAAAAATGACCCTGATTAGATAAATGCAATGCATGAAGAATTAAATCAATTTGAAAGAAATAATGTATGGATCCTAGTTGATAGACCAATAGATTATCCCATTATTGGCACTAAATGGGTTTTTAGAAATAAATTGGATGAGCATGGAAACATAATTAGAAATAAAGCAAGATTAGTAGCTAAAGGTTATAATCAGGAAGAAGGCATTGATTTTGATGAAACCTTTGCTCTTGTTGCAAGACTAGAAGCTATCAGATTATTACTTGCTTTTGCATGCTTCATGAACTTCAAATTATTTCAAATGGATGTTAAAAGTGCTTTCTTAAATGAATATATTGCTGAGGAAGTATGTGTAGAACAACCACCTGGTTTTGAAAATAATGAACACCCAAACCATGTATTTAAGTTAAACAAAGCTTTGTATGGTTTGAAACAAACACCTCGGGCATGGTATGATAAATTAAGCAAATTCTTGATAAGCAATAATTTCATTAGAGAAAATGTAGATACTACATTATTTATAAAAAGAGAAAATGATGATATGCTTGTTGTACAAATTTATATGGATGACATCATTTTTGGTGCCACTAATAAAATCTTGTGCCAAGACTTTGCTAAACTCATGCAGGGAGAGTTCGAGATGAGCATGATGGGTGAACTCAACTATTTTCTCGGACTTCAAATAAAGCAAAATGTAGATGGAATCTTTATTAGCCAAAGCAAATATACAAAAGAAATTCTGAAGAAATTTGGCATGGAGAATTCTAAATGTGCCGGTACCCCTATGAGCTCATCTTGCAAACTTAATTTGAATGATAATAGTAAATCAGTAGATTTAAAGCTTTATAAAGGCATGATAGAATCACTTTTATATCTAACTGCTAGTAGGCCTGATATTTTATTCAGTGTATGCATGTGTGCTAGATTTTAAGCTAATCCTAGAGAAACATATTTAAATGTTGTGAAAAGAATCTTAAGATATTTAAATGATACTAAAAATCTTGGTCTTTGGTATGCTAAGCAATCCACTGTTGATCTGATTGGTTACTCAGACTCTGATTTTGCTGGTTGTAAAATTGATAGAAAATCAACTAGTGGAACTTGCCAATTTCTAGGTGTTAACTTAATCTCATGGTTTAGCAAGAAACAAACTTCAGTTGCTTTGTCTACGGTGAAATTTGAATACATAGCTGCTGGAAGTTGTTATGCTCAAATCTTATGGATTAAGCAACAACTAGAGGATTATGGTATTAAACTTAAAGACATTCCCATAAGATGCGGCAATACTAGTGCCATTAATTTGACCAAAAATTCAATTCAGTACTCTAGGACCAAACATATTGAAATTAGAATCATTTCATTAGAGATCATGTTCAAAATCGAGATATAATCCTTGAATTTGTTAGTACTGACAAGCAATTAGCTGATATTTTCACAAAACCCCTTGATGAAAATAAATTTTATGAAATTAGAAGAGAACTTGGCATGTTTGACCCCCCGTCAGAATGAGTCAGCTACATAGATTGATTTTTAAAATTTTTTCTGAACATGCATTTAAATATTAAAAATCATGACAATTAGCCCAACTGACCCCTCTTCAAGATCCCATAACATGCGTAGCTTGTAAAAATCATTTTCAGTGAAGATTCTTGGATTTTCTGAAGGCCTGGCGTCTTGCTCCCCATGTTAGTCGACTCCCCAGTCGACTAACATGGAGTTAGTCGGCATGGGAGCCGACTAACTCCAAGAGACGCTCGGTTTAAAAGAAAACCGAACGCCTCTTGGACTCCCACTTCCTTATTTCTTCCCCATCTTCTCCCAACTCTTCCCCCTAGCCTAGAATCCTCTAAACCCCTTCCTCCACCCTCTCTAGATCCCTTCTTTCCCCCAGATCTAGCGCCCCAGCTCCATGGCTCCACGGATGAGGATCCCCCGCGTGCGACAAGATGAAGCCCCGAAGAGCTCCCGTGAGAGAGGCGCACAAGCCCTTGCCATGCCCTTTCCCTCAAGGTTCTTTGGCATTCAATCCTTGTTCACAAGAGCTATCTCAAATGGAAGGATCATGGATTTTGGATTTCTTGCCCAGGAACGGTTCACTATTGGGCGGATGCTTCAACAAAGGGGATGGAGCTTCTTGTGCAAGACAGAGGTTGCAATCTACCCGAAATTGGTAAGAGAGTTTTACCAGAATCTCTCTGTTGATTTCACCTCTGCTTCTTCCATAGTGAAAGGTGTTAATATTGAGCTGGACCGTGCCTCCATTGAGAATATCTTGAGAGTCCCTGTTGGTGGAGTGTGTGAGGATTCTCCTGAGGATAGAGCTCACAGGATTGAGACTATCCTAGGAATTGAGGATGGAGAGGGTGTAGACCATTTGGAGGCTAACACCCTAAATGTGGAAATGAGACTTCTCCATCACATCATCTCTAAGATTTTCATCCCTAGAACTGGTAGCTTCAACCTTATCACTGAGAAGGATCTGACCCTCATGTATCATATTGTCAGTGACATCCCCTATGATTTTTCTGATTTGATGTTGACTGTGTGGAGAGAAACAGTCAACAGAGCCAGATCTGCTCTTCCCTATGGTATGCTTCTCACCTATTTCTTTAAGCATTTTGGAGTAAAACTGAAGGGTGAAGAATCCACTAAGTTGCACCATTCGGACTTCTACAATGAACATTCTCTGCGCCGAATGGGTTTTGTAAAGATTAATGGGTGGTGGACCAGAGGAAGAGGAAGAGAGGCAGAGGCAGATGAGCCAGCTGAGGTTGAGGGTCCATCTACTTCCTCATATGAGGAGGCTGAACCAAGTACTAGGCAGCAGCCTGAGGAGCCCATAGCAGCCCAGAGGACATCTATTGAGCTCAGTTAGGATCAGCTATAGTACATTGTCAGAGAGGTGTCATCTGCTCTCTCCAGCAGAAGTTCAGGAGATAGTGGCTCATCTACAGGTGATTTTACTATGGTACCTTACATTTCTACTGTAAATGAGACCATGACTCAAATGATGATGAGATTGGATAGGCTGAAGCACTCTGTAAATATTATTAGTGGAAGGTTGATGATGCATGAGATGAGAGGTCACGAATCTGGATCTGGTCGTGACTCTGAGGGGTTAGCTTGTGTGGCTGAAGAAGTGAGACAGCTGAGAGCTCAGATTGTGACCTTTGGTGGAAAATCTGAGAGACTGGAGATGCCATTGGTCTCCTTCACCACCTAGTCTCCACCATCAGTGACCAGCTTGCTCCAGTTGCATTTCAGCCACCTACCCATCCTGCTCAGCCACCTTCCCAGCCTGGCTTCACATCTACTCACCCTCGCTCTAGGCCACCTCATGCTTCTTATCATCCTCCTCCACAAGAACGTGGTGCTGGATCTTCTGCTCAACCATCTGTTGTATTCTCAGATGAGGAATAGATTAGGTTATCTTGTTGTGTCTAGAATGTATTAGGATCTTTTTGTTTTGAAATGTTTATGTTAAGTCTTGGTGTTTGTAATGCTTGTTTCAAAATGTTATGTTATGAAAATCCTTTGTATGAAAGCTTATGTATGAAATTTTATATTTAATGCTCTTTTTAAAATTCTGTATATGAAATTTTCTTATTATGAAATGTATCATGTTAATCTTTCATTTGTCATAAAAAAAAAATTCCTATATGAGATCTTTCACTTGTTATAAAAATTTTCAATATTGAACTATCAAGGATGAGATGTATAAAATTAAGTGCTTAATCTTTCACTTCCTTTTTGATTGATGACAAAAAGGGAGAGAATGGACCAATGAAAAGATCAAAGAGGGTAAGCACACATTTAAAAAGGAGAAGGATCTTTTTGTCAAGTTTCAAAAAAAATTTTCAAACTTTTTCATCATGTTTCAGCAAGTTTCAAAAATTTTTCATTATGTTTTTATAAGTTTTCCAAGTTTTCAAAAATGGTACATTATGTTTCAGCAAGTTTTCAAAAAGTTTCAGCATGTTTCATAATTTCAAAATGAAACAATGAGAGCATATGTTTAGGGAGAGTGAAATTAAAAATAAGATGATCTTTTTGAAATTTTTCAAAAAAGGGGGAGACAAAACTTGTTAGTTTCATCTTACTTCTCTTTAAAACAATTAAGTTTTATTTGAAAACTTTTCTCGCAATTTTTAACATCAAAAATCAAAGTTTCGGTATACTATGCAGATTTTTGGCACGCTTTTGGCACATTCTGGTTTAACTGCCAAAACTCTGAATTTTTTGGTTCAAATTATGATTTCAGCATGAAGACAAAGTTTATTAGCATAAATCTTCATTCCCAGCACATAGCTTTTGAATTTGGCACTGAAATTAATCATTTTGGCATGAAATTCAACTTTTTCATGAAAAATTCAGATTTTTGCTGAAAATTCAGCTTTTTGAGTCAAAATTTACTATAAATCCCACCAAAAATTTGATTTCTCTGAGTTCAAAACATGGAAAATGAATGTCATGCTATTTTTGAAGTACTCGGATGAAAATTTTTAATTTTTGATTCATATTCTTACTTTTAGTACTCTTTTCAAGATTTTTGGCACAAAACCTACATTTGAAACTGACTTAGAAACTTCTTCTGACATGAGCCAAATAATCTTAACCTTGTGCTAAGTTCAATGCTGCATTGCTTTAAATTATTATTTTAATCTTATACTTAATGGTTTTGTCATCATCAAAAAGGGGAAGATTGTTGACCCTGCATTGATTTTGATGATCACAAAACAATTAAGTAGGTTACTGATAATTTTGGTATAGATCAATGTGACTTGTAGGTATACAAGAGTCATCAAGAATATCTAAATGGATTCCAAACGTCAAAATCAGTATGTGGTTCAAGAGAGAGAATCCCAGTATCTGAGAAGGACTCAAGGTCAGATTAAGTAAAACTCAGATATTTGGCAAAATTACCAAGTGTAGAAAGTTCAAGATTCAATGGTTTTTCAAGTCCGTGGAGCAATTTTTCAAGTTTTGGAGACTTTGATCAACTCCCATGGCAACTTGGAATGGAAGAATGAAGCCCTTGGCCAACCCACATGTGAGTTATCAAGTCAAAAATATGTCACAGAAGCTTTTACAGAAGAAAACCTTGGATTAGTCGGCTCTAGAGCCGACTACTGTGACCACACAGTGGTCTGGCACAAGGTAGTCGGCTCTAGAGCTAACTATTGTGGGACTTACAGTGGGTTTACCCACGTTAGTTGGCTCTAGAGCCGACTACTATGGTGTTAGTCGGCTCTAGAGCTGACTAACTCAGCCTGGGAAGAAGAAATTCCCAGGTTAGTCGGCTCTGGAGCTGACTAACACCCTGTGAACTTGTCCAACGGTTAGTTTTGACATTCCAACGTTCGGAAATGGCCATTCCAACGTTCCAATCCCTCAACCAAATATAAATACAAGTTAATGGGATGGATTAGCAAGAAGTAAAGTGAATTTTTGAAGAATTACAAGTGTGAAAAAGAGAGATTTATCAAGCCAAATCCAAAGAAAATTCAGCCTGCTCTAGTTTTAAAAAATTACTATAGCTGAAGTTTGAAAATCCATTGAAGCTCATTCAAAGCTCCCACCAACCACTCCTGAAGCTTTATCAAGTGCTCTTAACTCCAAGCATTCAAAGAAGAGAAGCTCATTCAAGGAAAAAAGGCTTCAAATCTGTAAAGTACTCTTTATTGTATTTATTTGCTCATTAAGGAGCTATTTTTGCTGAAATTATATCTTATTGTATCTTGTTGAGTTTCAACTTGGTTGAAACTTATGAGGGGTGTGCCAAACCCTTAATTGGTGGTTGTAAAGGCTCCCTTGTGCCTGGAAACAAGAAGCTAGCTAAGTAAGCTAGGTTGTAATTGTTGGAGAACGATTAGTGGTGAAAATTTTTAAGGGGTTCTTGGGGAGTGAATGTAGGTGCAAGGGTTAACCGAACCACTATAAACCTTTGTGTTTGTGTGTGCCTTCTACTATTCTTACTGTGTGTTTCAAATTTGTCACTGCACTTTCACTCACACTTATAACTTTGCAAGTATTGCACATCATTATTTAAAATTTTAAAAGGAACCCAATTCACTCCCCCTTTTGGGTTGCTTAGCTGAGCAACAATCTCTAATAATCATGATAATCTATTGATTATAAATCAATAAACATGATAATATATATTAATTCGTAGCTTGATAGCCATAGTCAAATGTTAGAATTCATAGAATAATATCTCATAGCATAATATTTTACCATTCACAAATCTATAAAATCCACAATGTACATATTAATTAATCATAATTAATCTTATAGCTATATAAAAACTTAGAAGAGGTGACTCATTACTTACCTTATAAGTACCAACTATGGTAATTCTAATCAACTTTGATTAGTCTCTTTAAAACCTATCATATAATTTATATTATATTAGCATGTAATTAGGTTTCAAATTAGTTCCTTAAATGTTGGATATCTCCAAACAATCAGGATTACAAATCTTAAAAATCCTACTTGAGAATAAGGACAACACCGTCAAAGATATATCAACACTAACAAGAAAATTGGCAATAATGGTTCAATAGTACTAGCAAAGTTGGGGTAGTGACCGACATGCTTAGGGTCATTTGACCAACTTGGGACCCTTGCCCTTTGAGTCACCTCTAAAAACATTACTAACGTCACATCAAGGATTCGAAACTAGGGTCTCAAATCCCATAAAAGAGAGAAAGTGGAGAACAAAAGAGTGAAGGAAAAAATAAGAGATGAGAGAGAAAATAGGGGAGACCAGCTCTCATTTTCTTATATATAACAGGAAAGATTTCGCTCTCCTACCCTGTGCCTGAGATAAAAAAAAGAAATAGGGCATAGAAAGCAAGTTGTCCTTGTCAGCAACTGACTATGGCTATGTTTTACTAGAAACTAACAGACAATGGAAGGAGCCAGGGATCAATTCAATCTTGAAGAAAAAAAGAGAAAAGGAAGGAGGAAAGGAATCAATCGATGATCCCTCATAGCTAGTCAACCTTACGCTGGTGGTTCAAGAGTTAGAGTAGGCATATTAATACCCCATCTCAGTTGTGATTTGTCCATGATCAAGAAATATGGGAGGTAATAGGTAGTGAAATTAGCCCAATTGAGCTTCGGCCTTACTGATGGAAGGTAGCTCTAGCTCAATGGCCAAGAACTCATTGGTAAGTGGTTGAATTATGCTAGATGGTGAGCTCCAATGATCAAAAATGACAAGGACTTAGAAATGAAATTAGAGGATTTGATCAAGCAATGATTCCATAGTTGTCGGAGACCTGTTGGTGGTTGCTAAAATGGGAAAAAGAGAGAAGAAAGAGAAAGAGAGGGAAGACTCAACTTGTCTCTGATGGTCTACTTCGATGACAACAACCTTACAATTTCTCCCCTGCCTGTTGATGCTTCAAAACCTTGATCGACAGCCATCTACCCAAGTTTTGAGAGGAGAGGAGTGGGGGGAACTAAATATAGGACCCCAAGACTCCTCTTGCTGCTATGAGGATGTTGAGTCCTCATTGGAGCTAGAAATGGGGACTTTGAGTCCTTGTAGGATTCAAGTCCTTGGTCTACTTGATTAACTCGATGAGCTCAACAAGTTGACTCTAAGTCAATTGACACTGAGTTCATTTTTTTTTTCCCTCAAGCTATCTTAGACCAATCAAATGGATCAGACCTGACTTCAAGCTAAGTCAACTTAGTGGGCTGTGCTTCACAATTGCTCCATCCTATAGAGTAGTTCACTTAGAAGGAAAAAGAAAAGAAAAAAAAAAAGTACTTGTATGAATTTTTAAAATATTCATTTTACCTTCAAAATAATTTGGTTACTTTCTGATGCTTGATGGGTTAAAGTGGAATAAATGAGTTAAAAAGATCTTTACTCCATCTAGCTCTTCCACCATGGCAATGTAAATGCATAATATATAATGGCATCTTGTTATTTATCACTATACTAAATTAATATGTTTTTCGAATAGTTTGGCTTTAAGCGATTGTCATTTTTATGTAATTGAAATTAAGTGTCACATTAAGTTAAATAAATACAGTGGCATGCAACTGCTTGGGTTCTGGTTACACAATTTATTATCATTTTCTGTAATTTGTGCTAACTGTATTTTGGTTGTCCAAAATTTACTGCATTTGGGAGTGTTCTATTGTGTTTATTTTTCTAACACACATATGCTTGATGGTCAACTAACCTTTGATTAGCTAGACCTGCAACACCTCATCTAGCCTTGTGTCGATGAAGACCAAGCCTACTTTGGAACTTGTGAACCTTCAATTCCTGATTAGGTTCAAATATAGACCCATTAGACATTTCATATCTCAGTCTGAGTTTAGTAAAATTATGCTCAACGTGGCATGGCCATATAATATATGAGGATATAACATTAATTTATATTTTATAGAATACTCTTAGTATATCTTATATATTGTGTCATTTATACTTTGAACCTATGCCACTAGTAAATAGTTTTGAGCCCAAGAGGAAAATTTAACTTATCCAATATTTATACTTGTTTGGGAATTGCACTTTTATCTACACCTACACCAAATGATGCTGTTAAATTTGATGTAATTGTCTATTGTTTGTCTTTAACAAATATCATTTTATTGAGAAATAAATTTGCTTGATGATGACTGGGCAATTGTTATTATGTCACCAAGGAAGTACGTTTTGGATGGCATCATTGTTTTTGTAGGAGTTTGGTCGAATTAAATTGAACAAGTCATCCCCTTAATCAATGAAAGTCTTTTATTTGAGAGAGCTATTCTTTTGAATGAGAACTCTAGTCTATATTCCATATCCTTTCTTGTATTTTTTCCCCTCAAACACATAATGTGCGGATTAAGAAATCTTACATGAGATACTTCAAATCTACCAAAGATTTCCTTTAAGGAAACAAACAGGCAAAGGAAAGTACTCACAAATGTACTAGCATTATTTGAAAATTCAAGTTGTGACAAAAAAGAGAAAGAGAAAAAAAATATGAGATCTAGCCTTTTCAGCCCAATCTAAGGATCAAAAGTTCACTTGACTAATCTAGATTTAAAAGGAAAAAAAAAATTTGACTAATTTGATTTTGAATTAACTTGGCATTGTCCTAATTTATCCAAATAGAGCTAAGTTGTATTGCAAAGAATTAGGTATGGTTAGTTAAGCCCAAATTTGGTTGTTCTTTTCACATTTGGATTCAAATCATAGATTCCAAAGATGAAAAAGATGAGGTAGTTTTGAGATCTACATAAATCCAAGAGTGGAAAGGATGATTGAATCTGAGGCTTGGCTTTATGCAAGTACAGCTAAGTCTAACTCTCTCCTCCTCTCTCCCTCTCTTTCTATATATATATATATATATATATCACCTTCAGTCATATATAAAAATGATAATTTAATATACATCAATCTAAAAGAAAATTTTACGGAGGCCAATATTGTTAGAGTTTTCAAATAAATCTTTAAACATTATATTTCTCATTTAGTTAAGTTTTCATTGTATTTTAAATCATTCAAAATAGAAGTCCAATAATGAGAAGTTATGATGGATTTATTTAAAATGTTTTAGTTTTATCAAACTTCCATAAAATTATGAAAATATTATTACATTCTGATAATTTAATAACGATTTTTGTTGTATTATAATTCAATTTTTTATATTTTTAAAATTATGAAAATATCATCACGTGATAATAATTTAAGGATAATTTAAGGATAATTTAAGAATTTAATGACAAGACTAATTACACAAACATGTACTCATAAATTTTCCATCAGAATCTTGACACTGGGATCAACATTTTAAATAATATAAACCTGCATTCTTTTCTTTTCATCTCTGTTCAAAATGTCAAAACTCAAGAATTAGTTCATTGACATACAAGTTTGTCATTGTCAGCGTGAATTCTCAGCTCCATGAACCCATCCGAGTCCAGGCTGGGCCTTGAAGTCGTGTGAAAAGATAATTTTCTGATGGAGCCAGAGGAGTTGTTGGTTCATGATGCCACACTAAGATCCCACATCCTCATTCTCTAGAAAACCCCTACAGAATTTCCCCCCTCCAAGTCCCCAAACTCAGGGGATAAGGCCTATCACAACTTAATAGAAGTAGATGGAGATACTGAAGCAAAAGACTTTGATACGAAGTATCTACATCAATTCTTCCTTCACAAATTATTCATTGATGTGGGACTAGACCTAGCGCATGACCTTCAACAATAATATCCATGTGACCCATGGCTTTTCACAGAGATTAACAGTATATTAAAACAAACAACCATAATGAACACATAGGATAGACTCAGTCTCTCAATGATCTTACTCAAGAAGTCAAACGATTACATCAATACTAACGCTGGTTAGTTATTTAGCAGTGCAGTACTACTAATTCTCCATCAGATCATGATGAATAAAATGAAAAAAAAAAAAAGAAAAAAAGAAAAAAGAAGAACACTTCTGATTCAACTACCAGAGGAATGCAGAAACTCTAAGGATTGATTGGCTTGGTAGAACAGAATCTGACTACTGCCAAGAAAACGGGAGAGTTTGGGAGGTCCCATCTGAGGAACCTTCTCCTCCAACATGAAAGATATTCTGGCAGTGAAGCTCAGCATCATTATCATCAGGAACCAAAACAGTGCCAACATTCTCCTCATCCTCCATAACCGAACATGAGAACCCGGATGGTGAAACACTGTTGGAAGCCTGTGAGCGAGGATACCGAACTGTACCATCATACTGCAGACCGGAAACTAGAGGCTGACCCATGGGAATCTGATCGGCTGTTGGCACAATTTGGCTTAGATTGATGCCTGTATTCTGATTTGGAGATGACAGAAGAGAGAGAGCACAATCAGAGTCGAGGACTTGTGTTAAACCATCAGGGAACATCTTGCTGCTGCTGCTCTTGGAGGGAGGAGGGATGGCCTTAAGAAGTGGCTGGCAGACTGAAGCTGTCTGGAGTGCCATTCTGCTGCTGAGGGTTGTCTCGCAATCCTGCAAGAAAGGGAACCGTCTTCTTCCTTTGTTGTTGTTGTTATTGTTGTTGTTGTTGTTGTTGTTGTGGTGGGAGGAGTCAGAGAAATGATGTTGCCTGTCAATGAGATGCAGAGGAGGGCGATGCGCATAAAGGGAGCTCTCCTCAGTTTTGATGATACCAGTCCAGTTAGGCTCTGCTATGGCAGTTGCAAAGATATGAGGATATGAGAACCTACTCCCTGTACATAAGATCTTATTAGAAAACAATATACTTTTAGGATGAGAATATGTTTATTAATAGCGCTAGAGTCAATAACAGTTATATGCATATACCTCCTCAGAAAGATGCTAATAAAAGTTAAGATATATGAAAGAGCTAACAAGTGCTAAAGTTGTACCATAATTTATATAGCATGTATAATTGAGAAAATGGCAAGAATGGTGAAAAGACAAAATGGATGACAACAATGTTGCCATATGCCATATTTCTTGTATTTGGAAAACACACTCACTGCTAGTGGCAGTGAAGTTGGGGTGCCATTGTTGGTGAGGATGGTGGTAGCCATGCAAAGAGGATTAAGGAAACAAAAGTTTTGGAAGCACAAATTTTCAAGAACCAATATTTTGAAATGTCAATTAAAAGGCAGAAATATATTTTAGGCCATTGGCACTGTTTTCTTTTTTTTAGGAACTGGAAAGTGGAAAGGGCAACGATGCAGTGTGCCCTTAATATAGTAAACAATTTGTTCATATTTCATGCATGAGATTTCAAATAAATGGTAAAATTTGTAATTTACTGACACTTTAGCAATTCAGACATTGAGGATAAATCAGATAAAATCATTCAGCAAACTGGAAAAAACGAAACATCAGAAGTTGCAGTCTGAAGAACACACTTGTCATACATAAGTATTTAATTAGATGAATTCTTCTGGTTTTTAGCAGGGTATGATCATGCATGTTATCTTGGTCTTTAATAACCAATCTAATTCTCCAGATCTCATTACAGAATCCTGTGGCCCTAAGCCAATGGAGTACTCTTAATGCCTTGCAATGAGTGGCAGAGCGACAAGGGCATAAAAACCTTGGTTGCTTGTGAACAAGCCGGCAGAATTTGCAAGATCTGGCTGAGGTTTCCTCCGGCGTCTATTGTGCCCATCGAGCCGTTTTCTACAGCTTCGCTTTACCTCATCAAATTCCCCCAGCAAATGAAACCTGTGGGAAGAACATTTTATGAAGAAAAACATGAGCATAATACACCTGCATCAATGCAAGCAGACACTTAAGCGTTCAAGCGCTGGAGGACCTGGTTTGTGGACAAAAAGATCTGCTAAATTTGTGGACCTAAAAAGAAGCATGACAACAAACATCAATACTGTTTCCACAAATCCCAGCTTCCTTTTTCCAGGTAGTGGTGATAAACACAGAAAACATAGTGTACTGAGCACAAATAAATAGGTTTCGTGCAAGCATAATAATGCAAATTCAACTCAAAGATAAAAGTTGATAAGGAAAGCATAATACAAATAAGGGTAGCAAAACACTCAGAAGAATCTAGAATATCATCTAAAATGACCTATAAAGGGAAAATTTATGTGGTAATCAAGATTGTACAACATTGGAAAAAAAAAACAGAGAGCATTATGGATTCCCATGAACACAAATCAATACAGCACCATGCATCTCTTCTTTCTTCTCACATGAAATCACTGAAAATGAACACACAACACACCGTACAAACATCTAAACACACACACACACACACATACACAAAGGGATACAGAGAGAGAGAGAGAGAGATTTGAACATTTGATAGAAAGACTGAGCATTTGGCAACACGGTAAGATGACAAGACACTGTCGACTAATATCAAAATGTTGGATTCAATCAGTTGTACACCAATTATCCCTGATTGACACAAATCATGCACTTTCAATGGTGCACTCCTACTGAGTACCACATGCTAGGAAGAAATATGGGTTTCAGGAAATCAATTATTATTGTTTGCATAAAAGCAGCCAATTTGTAACAATTAAATGAACATAAATCCACAATATCGAAGATAGCAAGGGAGCTTAATTTGCTGCAAAAAATATATACATCAATCACCTAACTGCAGTAAACAGAAGCCATAGTGAAGTATCAGCTTATTATTTTCCTTTACATTTTACAATAGCAACAGCAATGCCCTTATAAGATTTAAGCTTAAAAAGCAAGTACCATCTCCTCAAGGTAAAACTGGCGATGTCATTGCACAATCAAAAAGGACTTGAAGGGTCAAGAATGACAACATAACCTTTAAGTTGCTAATCTTAAGGGATTTCATAATAGTTGTTATCATTGTTCAAGATCAGATTATCAAAACCATATGGTGTTACAAGAGTTTCCATTATGTCTATCATATAATCTAACACCAGCTCATGGAGTTGCCATTAAACTGTCCTTAAGATCCATGGTAAATTTTGCAGTTGTCATAGATTCATGCAAATAAAGAACCATGTCAGTTTAATGGCCCATGGATTTGGTAAGAGGACGTCTAGATTAGGCTAATGAGCATGCTAACCAGCAAGAAGTTGTCAGACTTTGTGATGAAATACAGCAGCATGATATTGAGAGATATTCTAAGACGTTTGGTTAGATAAAACCTATTGATAGTCAAGGATGATAACTGGTTGGGTTGGTAAACTCACTGGTTGTTGGATGCTAGTGACTTGGTTTCAATCCCATCCTCACCTCAACTTCAGCTGGGCTTCCTCCTATCTTACTTCTTCTTCTTCTTCTTTTTTTTTTTGGAAAAAAAAGAAAGGAAGAGAAAGAAAAACTATAAATACTCAAGGACTAGCTTGAAAGAAGGCTAGATGCGGCATTGTAAAAGAGGAGCTTGGTCCAAGAAGGAAGGTTAGGGTACAAGTACACGGATTAAAAACAAGGAAAATAAGATGAAGACACCTATGGTATCAGGGTTTATGGCACTGGATAAGCAGGATTCAAACAACTAACACCAAATAGAAGATGATATATTAGCAACAGAATATGATGAGAATACCTTCAAGCCAGAAACCATTGAAAGGTCTATCTGAACCAAATATTTTCCATAAGAAGATCAAATGATGATGGGAAAAAAATCTCTATGAATTCTCAATGAGATAAGAGTCTCTACATGATTATTAGATAGGAAATTTCCATCATGGAAAAGCGTACTAAATCATTCAGAACTTTCTTTGCAGAAGTTAACCACAATAGCAAGCAATTTAAAAGGAGTGAGAGCTTGTTGCCATCTTATTCTATTAATAACTTAAATTAGTTCACTAAAGACACTGAGCTTGGACAAGAGGCAGAGGGATTCATAGTAAGAAAATTTTCAAGAGAAGATATGCCGGCTCAATCTATCATTTGATTCTAAACATAAAAGGGAGGCACGAATCCACTGGTGGCTGTAAAATAGTCCATTAAAACTACAGGAGTTCTAGAATGAGGTTAGCCAATAAGGAGCCAGAGAATTCAATGCACACCTAACAATTCAATGCGCACCTAACAAGAACTGGATGATAGCAGATTCTGTAGGTAAAGGAAAAGGAGAATAAGACAGGACAACACTCATGAAAATATCAGAGAATGAACAGAAAACTTGAGAGTAAAAGTAGAATTGCTTATCCTAGGAATAAGACACATATTCATGCTCACGAGGAAAAAGAAAAAGTCCAATGCTTTCTGTCAATCAGAAAATGCAGAAAAATCAGAAAATGCAGAAAAAAGAGAGATTTTAGTCTTCCAAGGCAGTAAATGAAATGAGCAAAAGCAAAAAAAAGGTGACAGATGGAAGATTTGACAGATATTCCATTGAATAAAGAGCAAGATTTAGATCTGCAGGAGAACAAACAAGCACCAAGAAATCAAAAGGAAAAGACAGAGGAAGCAGAACCAAAGAAAGGGACAGTCTTATGTTAGAGGCTTTTGATCCAAAGAGAAACCGTTTACTGAATAACTTTTCAAAGATAATATATGTATAGTCCATGAAAAATACAATGGGATAAGATGAATTAGTCTACGCAGTTCAAAGTTTCAAAAGTCAAGTCAGGCCACAAAACTTACCAGTTAAGTATTAATCAAATGGAAGCAACAAAATAATATAACAAAATAACAGAAACTTCAAGATCAATAAGAGAGACAATAAGTAATGTAAAATATTAGGTTGAAATTTGGATAAACCAGGCATCGGTTGGCAGATGGCTACGATTCCACCCTGTAGCTCCATATCAGAAGCATCAACTAAGTGTCTAAGAAGGTCATTAATAATTTAACCATGAAAGAAAAACGATGGCAGTAAGCATATAAAATTAAAATCAAATATAAAATTAAAATTAAAAGCAAGTATATAAAATTGCTAAATCACAGGGAAGGCTTCAATCAATCACAAGGGAAAAATTAACCTGAAAAAATTTAAAAATATCAAAAAAAAAATCACATGATCCATCCTCTCTTTAGATCAATAACTTTGTTTTCTTCAGCAATCGTTTCAATGCATAATCACAGAAATTAAATGGCATAAACCTTCACTACCTTTCCAGACAAAATTAATAAAAGAATTACAAAGAGCATAAAGAAAATTAAATTGAAGAGTAGAAAGAAAATAAATTATAAAAATTAGATAACAATGACAATTGGATTAAATAAAGGCATAACAATTTATCTTCCATGGTTCTTAACACAAACCATGGTAGATGTTGCTTTGGTGTAAAACAGTCATGACATTAATTGCAACCATTCGAAACAACAAAATCTTGTACCAATAAAACATTCAGAAAAATCAACCATCGCACAACAAGTCCATGTGTAGCAATGCCTGCTAACAGAACGCAAAACAATCTACACTATATATAAGCGAGAACCATTGCGCAACTAAATAGTTAACAAGATTTACCAATCTCAACCATGAAATCCTGTTTCATTACCTGCTGCACTGCTGGCAGAAACGCTGCTCTTGCCCACCTACCATCACTACTGGGGTCTTGGAGTGGGCCTCACAGACCTTATGGCGCCTGTGATACTCTCTGCACTTGCTCAGGTCTGCTTTGCAACCATCAACAGAACATGTAGCATTCTGGCTGCCATTGCTCGGGGCTCGAGGCCTCTTCGATGGACCAGATGAGGACACCATCGTTGTCGACACCCTGGCCTGGTCTGTCCACTTATTTGATGATCCAAAATCTCCCAAACCCCCAAGCTTCAAATCAATTGAGCATTCCAGGCCGCTGGCCTGCGGTCCAGGGTCACTGCTAGAGCCGACCACTGAACCAAGGCTGGGCTCAGCGCCACGCTCCAAGTCTGCTAAATCCCAAGGAAGTATCTTCAAATCCCACTCCATGAAAGCAACCCCTCCAATTCTCCTACTGCTCTGTTATGCTCTCTGTTCCTCTCTTCCTTGTTGCCGTATTTTATTATCTTTCCTTCTACTTTGTTGTTCCTCTTCCTCTCCTGTCCCTCTCTTCTTGCACCCACTCACACCTCTCTCTATCAATCCTACTTATTGGCTCTATCACCAGTTCATCACGCACAACAACCGCCGCTACACCTCACCCTCCACAAACTCCAACAAGGACTTAACCAAACAAGAAGACCAATACAAATGAAGTAAACTTGAGCCAATAAACATTGATAAGCAATGCTAAAAAAAGAAAAGGACTGAAAAACAAACAAAAGGACCAGAATCCAGAATAAAATCCAAAGGAAAGGGACAGAAGAATGGAAGGATTCCAGAAAAAAGATGGAAACAACAAATCTAACTACCCAGTTCAAGAAATCTCATCTTGAAAAGCCTAAAACACAGCCTAAAAGTGCAAGCAAAGAATCAAAAAGAAGGCTTTGACATTCAAGAACACACGAAAGAACCACAGGCCAGATCAGAAAAATCTCAACTTGATGAGCTTCAATAGTCTAGTATTACAGAAATCTATTTTTACAGAAACCTTGGAAGAACCTCTAAAAAAAAAACAAAACAGAACACAGAAAAATATATTAGAAGAGAACAGGGGATGAAGAAAAGGGCAAAAGCACCAAGCCAAAAGACCAGGAACTGAGGACCAGTCAGTACTTACAGACAACTGCAGCAGGGGCAACAGAAGACTGATTTGGTTAGAAGCTTTCCAACCATTCAATCCCTAGCAGGGATTCCACATGGAATAATAAATGTGAAGAGGAAAAAGGAAACTGTGTTGGTGTGGGTTAAGGACGCTCGCAGCCTCTAAAAGAAAGGGTTAAAGACCCTCACACCCTGCCCACCTTATCAAAGCCTACACATTTGGCTGCAGACACTGGCTTGCAGAGGCTTGTGCCACAATTATTGGAAGGAGTCGCAGTGAAGTTGAATATTATGGCGATGAAGAGAGGGAGATGGAGGGAGGAGGTGTGGGTGGGAGGCTAACAAGCTGATCAGCAGCAACTCCTTTGAGTGTCATATGGGTTTGGTTGCTCCCTGCAGGGCTTGCCGTGGCCTTTTCTATATATGAAAATAAATAAAAAGAAAAGAAAGGTGGGATTATGATAGGGGGTGAGGAAATGGGAGGAACAGGAGGCGGTTGCGCTCAACTTTTCAAGGGTGAGAAAAGTACAGAGTGGAGTGGGGGAGAAGAAGGGCAGGGAGTAGGGGTAGAAGGGTTAAACACCAAAAAGTTTATGCTTCATATTTGCTGACATCCTTTCCTTTCCACCCCCTTTACTTTGTTTTCTTTGTTCTGTTACTCAGTTTCCCAGTTCCCAGCTCAAAGGACGCATATATTCAACTTCTTCTGAAGCTCCATGCCTCTCTTTTCCAGCGTTCATACAGCGCTTGACCACTGGTCAGCACAGGGCTTAACTTGAAGCCAAGTTTATCCCTAGAGCCCGGAACCCCAATTCCAATACTAGCTCTTGCAAGAGTTTTGCCTGGCTTAGATAAGCTGGCTTAGATAAGCTGTTGGAAGATCTTTTTAACTGGTTGGTAATTATTGATCAAAAGTTATATAGGTAGCTATTAGTTAGCAGTTGAAATAACAGCTAAGACTTTAGATATAACTATCAATCGATAAGATTGCTGAACTTTCCTTTTCATCACTTTCCTCAAATAGTGATGTGCCTTATGGAGCAAGACCATTTGCTCAGACAAAGAAAAGGTAATTTAAATTGATCATGAAAGAAGTTTCATTTGGTTCATTTGGTGCAATTTAAATATTGCTGCTAAAATATACTTTTCATCCTCAAACTTTCACTTAAACTTTATTTTTAGTAATAAAACTCACGATTATTAAAATTTAATCCTTCGTACTTTTAGAATATTACATTTCTAACATCTCATCACATGAAGTCAAATAAAATTGACGGTATAATCGATGTGTCACCCTGATATGAATAGTAAGATGATACGCCAATTATTTTGCTAATTTTAAATAATTCAATACAATAAGACATGAAGAATATATTATTATTAAAATATGAGAGATTGTACCGTAACGACTAAAAGTTTAAAGATTTAAATAAACTTTGAGCGAAAGTTTGAGGATCAAAATTATATTTTTTACCTAAAATTTTTTAGAAACAGCTTTGGAAAAATATTATTGCGACATTCTTCAAGGATCGGAGTCAAACTTTTGGAATTGGGAGCAATTAGAAAGATGCTGTATAATGATTCAGCAGTGGACAAGCTCACCATGTGGGGTCCATGGAAAAGCCCTTGCAAGAGAAGCCATGGAGGATAGCTTTACCGCTTTGAAGGGGCTTCTTGGACGCTGAATTCTTCTAGGCGGCCATGAAGGTTGACCAAAAAGGAAGACCCAAACTGCAAGTCTGATAAATGCTTAGAATGTGATTTCATAATGACTAATAAATGCTTAGAATGTGATTTCATAATCCACACCAGAACAAGAAGAAGGACAGTACTGGATTTAAGAACCAAACACCAGGCTTATCAATTGAATGAATATTTCTGAGATTTTGTTTTTCTAAATAAAATTCTTGAGTTATTAAACCATTAGTCATTGGATATTTTATAAGATTGATCAAGAAGGTGATGTGGTGTGAGAAAGCATGAGTGGCCTAGTATGATATAAGTTTTATGATAAAACTGTCGTCCCTTTGAACTAGATGCAACGCATCATTGCTTACACATGGGAATATACCATGAGAGAACGCAGACAAAATGGACTCGGCTATGCTGGCCTACATGATTGAATGGATCGGGTGGACGGTGAGACCAATGGGAGTTGGAGGAGAAGGGAGTTTCTATGTTTGCTAGGCTACCTTAGCAATCAGAAAAGTATATGATGAGCTATAGAGAAACTATTGCACCTGTAATTGAAAAAAATTTAGCATATGTTTGATTTTTAAGGATTTTTTATTTTTATTTCTATAAAAAATATAAAATATTTATAAAAACAGATTTGATGAATGAAAATAAAGTTAATTTTTTTAAAAAATATGACTTTATAAAATGGCAGAAAATTAAAAATAATTTAAAGATGCTTTCAATTTTTTTAAAGTAAAAAAAAAAAGAAAGTAGAAAGAAAATGCTAGAGAACTTGTAAATATAGAAGTTGATAGTAATCTTTTCGGTTTTCTTTTTTTTTTTTAATCTACTCTTTTAAAAAATATCTTTTGTAATGAAAACAAAAAATAAAAATATTTTTTTGGATTAACAAATGTATTTTTAGAGATCAAAAAATAAAAAATAAAAAATATTTTAAAAACTAAAAACAGAAAATATTTTTGAATTGCATAAAATATTTTTCAAGTAAAACCTTTTAGTAACCTAGGCATGCTCTCAAGGCCTTCCCCATGTGCTACTGATCAATCTTTACTTGGGTAACCCTTACCCTAAGTAGTACAAAAATAATTTTGGCTGGATTTCTTGCTAAGATCATGAGTGTCTTGTGCTTGGGACAGCATCAATTCCTCTCTCTGTGTAGTTACTGTGCCTCAGGCAAAGCTGAAGAACAGCTTGGATGCCTGCATGTTTATTGTCAGACAGGAACTGTGGATATATATCTGGAAGGGGATTCCTCTATGGTGATTAATTGGATCAACTCTTCTGCAATCTCCTATTGGTTTATCTGAGTAGAGAAAAACGGGAAAGATTTATTCTTTAAAATAATGTTCAGCTATTGAGTTGATTGTTGATGTTATTCTATTCCTACCTAAAAGATTGGATTTCGCTGATTCTTCCAAAAGTTTTTATTTTGTTCCTTCTTTTAGAAGAATGGGACGGTTTTAGAGCTCTTTCTTTTTTAAATTTTCCTTTTATCTGTCATTTTTTTTTGTTTATTCCTTTCATTTTGTATGCTTTGCTTCCTTCCATTTACTTGGTGAAAGCAATAGACTCTGAATAATCTTTCCTTAAACAGAATTTTCTAGACTTATTCTGTTTCTTATTTTGCAAATATTGATCCATAAGCTAAAAAATAGTCAACATTTTATATATCAAAACATTATGTTACTTACCAAACAACTAATTCAGCAAGGATTAAAACCCTATGTAGGTGGTAGAACATTTGTATGCATGCCTAATTTCATTAGCAGAGTGGGTAATTATATTTCTAAAGTTCCATAGAACTTTAATATTTGTTTAGTAATAAAACTAAAAAAAAAAAAAGTCCTTTTAGTTACTAAAAACAACCGAAACAAATATTGTATAGCACTTTTAATGTCTTATTATTCATTAAAAAATAACTATTATAAAGTATTCTTAATTTGTAAATTATTAAAATATTTTGTATTTTAATTATATTTTAATAATTTATTATATTATGGTATTATCTTATAATATATTATATTACTATAATATTTTTATAATAATATTATAAAAATAATATTTTCATCAAATATAATATAATTATTATAAGGATATTATTATATAATATTCTAATAGTATAATATATTAAGCATATCATGAAATCATATTTTTATTTATAATAATCTTCTATTATTATAAAATTATTATAGTAATATTATAATATAATATAATATATTATATTATAATTATATTATTATATTAAATGTGATTGTTTTCATGCTTTAAATCTTAGAGTCAATAATGATATAGACTTTTTTATAGTCAATGATGGTAAAGTCGCTTTCTTTGACCTCTCTTCTATTAGATGTGAGGGCTGGTTCTTGGGAATTATTTAGTCATCATGAATATTGCTACTCCTTCAATCACCATCATGCTAGGAGTTTCCAGCATTACCTTCGGTTATTTCGTTCTACAAAATAGTTAGCTTGGCCAACTTTTACCACATCTATGATACTTTACTTTCTTTTATATTTATTTTGATAATTCTCTTCTTATTTCCTTTTATTCTTTTCTTTAGGTCGACTTATTGATTTTAACCCTTCATTCTAATTTTTAAAAAATAGTGCCTTATCTTCATCAGAAATTGAAATCACTGTTGTTTACATAGCTAGAGCCTCTTAAGTAATGAGCAAATTCTTTAATTAAATAATTACAATGTGGATTGTCCAATCTTAAATGAACATTAAGAAAGCCATGCACTCCTTGAGCCATTGGACCAGATATTGATCAAATGTAGTCTAACCGACCAGCTTATCAAGATTTAGCTTCGAGATCTCTAAACAAATGTTCATTACTTTACGAAAGTATTGGGCAAGAGGCATATTATTTTAGGTGGTAATTGCCAACTCATTTTTCAAGTGTAGACTCTTTATGAAAGCATATGATAGCATATGTTATCCCACATCAATTATGCATGAGTTAGATCTTAAATATTTATATGCGATTATTAAATCAAAATAATATTTTTTGACTAATTTTTTTCAGATGAGATCTTAAGTTATTATAAATTGTATTAGAGCAGACATAGACTATAAATCATGTACACTAGGAGAAACTATAAATGAGCTCATTAAGCTTATCATTAAATTTGATTAGATTTAGATTTGAATCATTAATCTATCGAAGATGTCAGAACTTAAATGGAAAGAATATGTAAGAGTTTGCATTGGTTTATATTTGGTTTCATACTGATTATGCATCGTATCGATATTGAATATTTATACAAAATCAAATAATTTAAATAATATTTTTTATTTGAATATTTTTTGTTGTGATCTTGGGTTGTTGCCCTCTTGCCATGTTTTTGTTTGTACAGAGCTTCTTTAATGTTGATGGAGCCTACTAGAACGTATAAAGCTTCTTTAATCACTTCCACCTCACATCCGCGGCGTAGGGTGTCTCGGTCAACTTAGCGTTCAGTCCACTTAACAAGAACTTGTCCTTAGATATATGCTTCCAAGTAGGGACCCTATGATAAATGCTCTCAAGCTTCTCTACCCTAAATTGGTTCAAACAAATGCTCTTACAGCTTACTCTTGGCAACATGAATTGATTCACCAATTGATCCTTGTAAAATCGAAAGTATCATCAAGCCTTTTAATAAGGCCCTAATGCTATGCAAAGAGAATGACAACTTCGAAAACTATGGCTTAACCCTGAACTACGTGCCTAGAATTGTATTGGCAAGACCAAGGAAGAATGCTTTAAGAAAAACAAGTTTGGAGAAGTATGCAAACGCTTAAAATTTTTTTCTATCTTTTTTTTTTTTTTTTTTTTGAAGTTAGAAGCTTCTACTCTATGCCAAATTTCACTCTTAGAGAATTGATTGCATCAATTGTTAAATAAATATTTATTAAACATGTCATGATCAGGCATCAAATCTTGATATGTTTAATAAATAAGTTAGGCATGGATTTGAGAATTTTTAACTCAAACCGTATCATACACGACCTGACTTGATTGCCACCTTCTGAACCTTTAGCGTACTTGGTAATTATAAATGAATAATCTCACCACGAGAGAGACTTGCTTATATATTCTATCAGCAAATGAAATAGACAAATAACTGCAATGAGAATACTAGAAGCAAGACAACTCATTTCAAATTTCATGGCATCCATCTTAATCAAAGAGGAAAAAATTTATAGACCTCGCCGCAAGGAGTGGCCCCTCAAGCCTTTTAGGTTTTTTTTCTTTTTTTTTACTCTTGAAGCTAGCAAGAGACTATGGTAGATAAAGCATAGCATCTTTCGCTTGAGTGCTGTTTAATCTCCAAGCCCAATGAGGCTGGACCACCGACAGGGTCAGCTGAACTCGGTACCGAGCCTAAGAACCCAGGACCACAGACAAATACGCGCCATTCGCTTGGCAGCACCAAACCATTACCAAAGTTTCCCACAGTGGTCCAGCCCTCAACGGGTAGTCCATCCATTCAATAAAATGGTGGTAGACAGCGACATCCGGTGGCACCAAACATGCGTTAAATAATTCCTCCATTGTCTGGCTAGGATTAGTTAGCATCATTAGCACTAACATACGATTAATTAGAAGGCTACCATGCCATGAAAAAGCACCGTCATCTAATAATAATAATAATAATAATAATAATAATAATAATAATACTCATTTGATCATCCCAAACGATCACCAAAGCAAAGAAATGGTTAAAATACCACAAAGTACACATAATGTTAAACATAGGAGTGGAAAGGCGTTTCTTGGATTTAGGCGTTCTTTTAATCATTAAACATGGTTTAGGTGTAATAATTGTGTCCCAAGTACGCAGTTGATAATGATGAGGGGGGGAGAATAAGAGCATAAGAAGACATGAAGTTGTGGTCTTCTCTTGTTGGATTAAGGTTAATGAGTTAAGCATGCCATGGGTGCTATTTGGGACCACCAATGGTGCCGTGTTCCAAGCGAGCAAGTTAATGGACGAAAGGGTTCTCTTCAGGGGTCTCTGGCTTGCTCCACACTTACATACAGCAAGAAGGCACCTTGAAGCCTACCTACCACCGTTGTTGGCTCTTGACTCCAATTATTCAATCACCATAGGGGCCACTGGAAGTTTGCATTAAAGATTGTGGGCCTTTTGCACAGTGATGCCGTCTTTTAAAAGACAAAGAGATCTGCCACTCTCCGGGACGTTCCAATAATTCAATAGCATGCCATGGATAAAAGGTTCATGCTCTTTTCTCCACTAATTTTGGTTCTTCTCTGATAAGGTTCTACCAAGGTGTAGTAACCCTTTGGTTTGTTTGGAACCAATGGTCCTTGACCACTTCCAAGAAATCGCTTCCATGCTTGCCCAACAATCCCACCCTACCAAAATATAACATAGCATAGCATAATATAATATAAAATATGGTATAATTTGGTATAATTAATCAAGACATCTGCACTAAAGTCTTCCATTATTGAGATAACAATCAAATTAGCAAAGTTTTAAGTGACTCATGCGAATATAGTTATATGCATGAATTATTTTTGTGGAATCAGCATTACTCGGCCGAAAAAAACTATGATGCATGAAAAGCCAAGCAAAAGTGTGATGAAAAATATAAATAGTGAGAATTTGTATATTAAAGACAATGACTTATCACATCTTGATCACTACGAACATCACCATGGCTTGCAACTCCCTTCTTATCCAATCCTAGAGGAAACAATGAGAAGAATGACGCATTATTGGTACATTCAGGAACATCTTCTCATTAAAATATTCTTATTCTGATAAAATTATGTTCTAATTGTATGGAAATTTATCCTTATCAAGAATCAATCAGCAATCAGACAATGCACGTCAGCTTCAATGGTTAGATATAATCTCACATGTGGGTCATCGATAGATGCCAGCTTTAAATTAAACTATGGTGAGCCCAGACCTGATAATTAAACCTGCTAAACTTCAGCATTTAGGAAATTAGCAGTCCACTTGATGAAATATTTCCTTTCAAACGTTGAAAGGATGGAGGGCCATCCGCTGGCAATCACATGGTAAGCTAAAGATTCAGACACAAATTTCAACTCTTTAGACTTGTTGTCGCCTGTTCAGTCTAGTTCGGCATTTTGTTCACCTAAAGATTTAATGCTGTCTGTATCGTGCTTTTTAATTCTATAAATAATAAAAAGTTTAAGAACATAGAGCATTAGGTAAGGACAGCGTTTAATGGTGACCTTAAATAAATGAAATTCAAATCTAATTTTTAAGAAAAATATTAAAAATAATATGGTAGCTAAACCCAAGGATTTAAAGGAGGCACTATTTTGAGGATATTGTTATTAGTAAAGCTTTGCATCCATTTTGGGTCTTTCCTGACAAGTTCATGAAGCGGATTGGTTCGCCTTAATCATAAATATTAATCAAATAAATTTGTATTTAATTTTTTTATACAATAAATTGAATTTGTGGTATTAGAGCACTGCAACATAAAAGCAAAGAGGGCAGATGGTCAAAAACATATTTTATTTAACTAATATGGAGGAAAGTGTGATGAATATTGTTGATATTAGAATCTAGCCCTTCATATATCAACTAAGGTGAAATGCTTAGCTCGATCGAATAATGTATTTTACACTATTAGCTTGCCTTTCTATACTTAGAGCATTAGGAAGTCAAAGTTTTTTTTTATTATTTTTTAGGAGAACCTTTTAATGTTTGAGTCAATCGAGTTGGAGTCACACTTTCCTTTTATAAACGCTTGGAAGGATTTTGAAAAAGTTCTTTGCTTATGAGGTGTGCGGCTACTTTTATAAACATCTTGAAGGAGTAGTATTGGAGTCATTGTGAGGTGTGCGGCTACTTTTATAAACATCTTGAAGGAGTAGTATTGGAGTCATACTCTCTTTAAGTGAATCTCAATAAGTGTAGCAGATAAGGAAGGAAAGAAGAATTTTTCTAAATTGTTTAACTAGATCTTCATGCGGATTGACTAGATGTTTTAGATAGGGATGACACTCTGCAAAGCTTGATGACTTCTTTAAAGTAAGAAAGTAGACTGATTAATTAGGAAATATCTATTGCATCATGTCTTGCTACCTATCTTGTATTATTATGGCTATCTAGTCGAGTTGCCACATGCTCTCTTGTCCATGTTAGCAGTCCAAATTGGATCAACCCATATTAGATACCATGGTTACCATTTCTATTTTTCTCCCATGGAACTCTATGACTAACGAAGCATATATTGTATTCTATTCCCAAATGAATGGCTGATATTCAAAAACGCTTTAGCCAACAATAATAAGAAAAGCTAAAAACTTGCATTTTTTACTGGGTCAATCTTAATAGGATCCACATGCAAAAAAAACCAATGTGGCTTTGGCTTCTTAAAAAAAAACAAAAAAGGTACAATATAATACAATATAATATAATATAACAAAAATGAGAAAAAATTATTGTTTAATGTTTATGATATAAATGTTTTATTTTTTAAAGGAAAAGATTATCTAAATTCATGATCATCTCTTTAATACTATTATATGACCAATTAATAATGGTTCAGAAAGATTATGTTTCCTCTGAATCCAACTCTTTCCTTTGAGAGAGACCTCTAACTAGATCCCAGTGAAGTCATGCTTGGTGAAAGAAAATCAAGCATCGAAAATATAAGAAAAGAAGAAAAAAAACGTCATTCAAACATTTACATGCAAGAAAGAGGTAAGCTATCCCTACCTATTTATTTATTGATTTTATAAAAAAGAGATTTTTTAGAACAATGCACTGTAAAAAGTTCCTAGATGATTTTGCTCTTGGACCTATCTACATAGGTGGTACATAAATATAAAATATATCTAATATATATTTGATGAATATTTGATGCATATATTTTGAATATTCAATGCACATTTATTTAGGTGACGACATATCACATATTTATATTATGGGGTTAAAATCATTAAGAAATGTCATAATTGTGCATAATTCTAGGAAAGAAAAGAAATCTTTTCCTGTAGAATTAATAATTAAATTAATATTTTGTGCAAAATCCAACAAATCAACAATAATAATCTGCATTAACTCATTTATTTAAGAGATAATAGAAGGTCTAATCTCATCAATAAACTAAACTTATCTTTATTTTACGTAGAGTTTGTCCAGGCTCTAATAATTTCATCTCTCAAGATAATATGCATTTAAGCTTAAAAAAAAAGGATAAAGTTTTACCATCTAAATATGTAGGTCTAGATTTTAGAAATGCAACATCCAAAAATGGTTCCCAAAATCATTAGTTGGTAATTAAGGGAATGTTACCATTGAGACGAGCCACAAATCATAATAAAATACATTTATAAAAAATATTTTTCAAGGAAAATAAATACAATTTCTTTTTGATAGAAGATAGATTTTTTGAAACTAAAACCATATAATGGCACTGATAGACTCATTAAAAAGAAAAAGGGACAATGATCCATCTCTTTCAGTTGTAGTTGAGCTATGCTATAAAATTTGCAACCCTTTTCTTTTCTATTATTTATGCTATTTGAGTAAGGTTAAGTAGCATATCAGGTGAATCATGAACCTATGCCTTTTTGCACCACTATTAACAAATGGTATTATCTTGCTACCAAGTGGGAGAATTTCTGAATCCTTTTCCTCTGGTGTCATTCCCTAATCAATTGGCGAATTTTAGCTTTCAGGGAACTTTATGGTCAAAGTTCATGCTCTGTCTTCCCCCATGGTTGCACCACTTGATGATTTTAAAGTCCAATAGGAACTGATGAAAATGACACGCCACCTTGTTTAGAGTAAACATTTCATGATTCCTAATTAAACCCATCAAATCACAACCGAAAAACCTAGGATTGCTGATCACAGACAGGACCCATTCAGATACTCCACTTACAAATTTTGCATCATTCATGCTTGCTTCTGATCAGACTTTAGTTTTGTCTATTTGGAAGGTGGCGTGGGAATCTCTCTCTGCTGCTTGAGAGAAAACAAATGAAATGTCCCTTAATTGCATCCTAGAGTCAGTTTAAGCATTCCACTCAAATATTTTTAAATGCTAATGATTGTGTTCTAACATGCTTAATATACACAAGTGGAGAAATAGCCTAGAGAAAGAAAATCTTGTAGTGGAGTTAGGAATGATAATAAGGATGAAGAAATCTGATTCCCATGAAGAACCGCTTTGAAGGGAATGAATTTGGACGGATTAAATAAGGAGGAGGATGAGGATTGAAAGAATTTATCTGCTAGATTTAAGAATGGATAACCTAATCGGGTCTCCATCCCTGGACCCATATCCAAAATCTAGTCATTTTTCATGAATAGCAATAGATGCAATTATGCAAATTTGGACTTTCTATTGTACTTTAAATGTTAGATTTTATACTCTTAGATTTAAGTCTTTTAATGTATTTTAAATGCCCATCAATTTAATTTTTTTAAAAAAATAGAATTAGACCCAAAATTGATAGTTAATTCTAGAAAAGAAAGGCATGAAGGATTCTTCATAGGGAATGGGAAACTGTTAGAGAAGGGATGGAAGGAAAAATCATTTCTCACTTGGGGATAAAGGCAAGGATGATGAATATATCCTTCGCTTTAAATTCGTCTCATGGCTATCCCTAAGTGCAGTTGAAGCTCATTGCCAAAACTTAGAAATCAATCTCTTAGAAGGATATTTTATTGTCTAGAGATGGGCACTGATTTCTTTGGGAACTTGGCATTTCGAAAATTTGATTCATTGATTGGTCCAAAGTTAAGCGACATGCATGTGTTCCAGCTCTGGTTTAAACACATCCAAAATTATCTAACAATAATTCAGCTTAAACGAGTTTTGAAGAGTGGCAACTTTTTTATCTAAAACCATCAATCCACTCTAACTTGTCCCATATAAATAGATTTGGATGAGGTTTTTCTCTTGATTGGATCAAGTTTGGAGTGGTTGAAATCCAACTACTATGAATCAGTTTTGATAGGTCATCACGGGTTAATGTTGAACAAACTAATAAAGAATTGTTTTGGATGATCATGAAGGCTATATAATTAATAGTAAGAAGAATGAAGAAAGTATAATAAAGAGAAAAGAGGAGGGTGCTATTTTATGATTTTTTTTATTTTTTATTTTTAAAGCCTTCAGTTTCTGATTTTGTTACTAGGATATATAACAAAAAAGTAGAGCACAAATTACATTGGCTGGTAGGAATGGGTTCATATAAAATTACATGAATCAAAAATAAGTTTATTGTTGACATTCCAATTATAAATGAAGCATGTATGTCTTGAAAACATTTTGATCTAGCCGAATTAGAACCAAAGCACATCTAACATGACCTGCTGTCAACCCTAGTTTCTTCCATGAAACTTTGAAAGCCCACCTCCTAAGCTCAGGGAGGCATGTAAAATTATGCTATGAAGTCTTTGAGGCTTGCCAATGATTGCAAGCCCTTGACGAGGGCCGTCTCTCTTACGCTTGTGAGGTCTTGATTGAAGTCCTCTCTCTCTCTTTCTCTCTCTCTCTCTCTCTCTCTCTCTCTCTCTCTCTCTCTCTCTCTCTCTCATGCATGCACATGAGTATGCCTCTTCTTTTGAGTACAATTGTCTGAATGAAAAGTTGAATGTTGAACGCCTAATATTTGCATATGCCATCTAGCTAACACTGGTCCACCCACATTATTGGACCTTCTTTCTACCACTAGTGAAAGATTTTGATGTTCACTAAAATGTCTTCTTATTGAACCTCAATGTATGTGTTATGTGCAAGCATATCAAACTTTGGTTTAAAAAGTTGAATTTAAACATTGTTTTCAAAAGATAAGGATTTGTAACATCTCTTTTCTTTTTTTTTTTTTTTTTTCTAGATACTAGCAATGGGCATATGCAATGCATTTAGGCAAGAAAAACATGTTAGCTAACAAGTAGGTTTTGATAACAAAAACTCCAACTTTGTGAGGTGGGAGGGAAAAGACAGCTTTTGGGTGGGCCAGGTTCAGATTTGAATCTCCATCCATGATCACGTTCAAAAGCCAATCCCATAGGCAGTATTTCCTCATTGAAGCTCAACCAATCATCAATTCTTCTTTGGTTACGTGAGAGAGAGAGAGAGAGAGAGAGAGATGAAAAAGAAGTACAATGGAGCAACTTGCTTTTATCCCTTCCCGTCACGAGAAAGAAAAGTTCTGAAAAGACGAGGGACAATGGCAGCACCTGAGTCACAATTCCAATTTGCGACTCCATGCCGGCTTATGGCTTTGCAAGAAAGTGAAGGTGCATCCGATGTAGATTTTTTGGCAATATTTATATAAAGTAAGATCTCATAGTTCATGGTTGGCAATTGCCAGTCCCCACCATGGATTATTGATCATATGCTTTTAGCAGAGGGATAGAAAGATTACAGCAACAAGTAACTTCGGTGCTCCTTCCAACTTTGTTGATTAAAAGTATCCTATGATGGTGCATGAGAATCCACCCTCCAAAAGTCAGTCAATTACAGGATACACCGAGTTTAGAGTGGAGTGTAACAGTGAGACAGTATTTATGGTATTGCTATGGTGCTCCTTTACTTTTAAAACCATCTTAACCATACATTAAAATAAAATTATTTATGGTATTTTAACAAATGAATCGATTGTTTAGTTTAACGGGTTACCTTTTTTTTTCTAATAAACCCCTTTCACTTTATGTTTGTCCTCTCTTATAACTTCTTTCGAGCCGAATCCCAATCTCTTGTTTTAAAATCTAATGGAATTTGCTCACTTGAGGAGCTTGGAACCTTGTCCATCACCCTCATCCCTGTCATTGGGTGCCTGAAGCTCCACCAGGTTATATCCACCGTCCTCTACTCCTTTTAGTCTAGATCAGCACTCTCATGCTGATAGATTTCTTTAAGATCTTGAAAGCAGAAGGATCTTTGTTTTGATTTTATCTTGGCTCTTAAAGCACAGGACTAGGGAATCCCATTTCCATCCTTTGAAAACAATCTATACTGAAATTTTTTGATCATCAAGATGCCTTTGGCCTGTAATGTAATTTTAGGTTGATCAGGTCTGAATACTCCAAAAGTCATCATGTAAACCTAGCATCTTCTCATGAAGTTGCCCATCAATTATGGTTAGAAAAGCTGAGAAGACGAAGTTAAAGCTCATTAGTGTTATATAGCAATTTTGAAAAGAAGCATCAAGTCAAGTCAACTGAGATGACACAAATTAAGAGCCTAAATCTCAAAGACAAGCTAAAGGATTAGAGAGCCAAGCCTACAGAAGGCTTAAATGCTATCCTATTAGGACTTGACCTTACAATAACCATTCAAGGCAAGTCACCTCTATTAGAAGAGGTTCAAGAATAAATCATGGGGTTCCTTCAAAGTTATTCCAATATATTTGCATGGTTGCCTGCCAAATACTAAGCATCGATCATATAACATGAATCCAAATCATAAGGCAGACTGTTACAAGAAAAGAAACTTCATGATTGATCAATAATAAGAAATCAATGAAGAGGTGAATAAACTATTAGAGATCAAATTCATTAAAGATGCTTATTACATTATTTGGTAGTTAATGTCAATATGGTGAAGAAAGCCAGTAAGAAGTGGTAGATATACATCGACTTTACTGACTTTAATAAAGCTTGCTTGAAGAATAGCTTTTTACGGTTCAACAAAGATTAACTTATCGACACCATTACCGGACCTGAGCTATTCAGTTTTATTAATGCTTTTTCTAATTACTACTAGATCAGGATGCGTCCTTCTAATGGTAGATTCTCAAAGTATGCCTTCTTGTTTATTAGCTCTTAGATCTAATAAAGGTGTGGTAGATTCTCATGCATAATAGGAGAGACAAAGTTTGACTATTCGCCCCAATTCATAGGCTAATTGTCCTTGATGAGAACACAATTTTTTTCTAATTTTTCATGTTGAGTGCTCGTAGACATGCCTTTATTAGTTCACAAATTCTTAAACATAATAGAGAAAGGGAGGAAATATTTTAATCCTCAACCCACTTGGTAGAAAGAGTCTAAGTCCTAGCCTTAAGCATAAGGTAATGAATTGATTCAACATCTTTCCATAATATAGGGTCCACTCAACATGGATGCAAGAAAGGGCCACGAAAGGATCTACACACAAAGAGATCTCTGATCAAATCTAAATTTAGATAATGGGGATCTTGCATTGGTAATTTGAATCATTAAATATAAGTTACTATCTTTAAAATACTTACAAACTAAAACTCATATGATTTGAAAATTCATAGTCTATGCATCTAATAGTCAATAAAATTAAACAATCAAAATAATATAAAACAATGCATGCTTTTGATCTCTTGATTCTCAGGCTAAATCTTCAAACCATATATTTTTATGTGTGTAAATATTTTAGAAGTGATAGATCACATCTAATGATTTGAATCATTGATGTAAGATTTTCATTATTCAAATTGAAACTTGACTAGATTTAATTATTTTATTATATTTGAAGACCAAAAAGTACTTTGATAGCAAAGCAACGAAGGTGCCCTATGTAAAAGGTCAACTGTATTATTTTTTAAAAAATCTCTTTTCTTTCATCAAATTAGAGTTAGGCATATACTTGTATGTGAGATGTAATTTGAATGGTTTGAAGCTGTTTTATTTTTTGAAAAAAATATTTTCTTTTATCAAATTAAAGTTTGGCATGTATATGTACGTGAATGTAATATGAATGATTATCTTCAAATAAAAATATTTTTATTTATGCAATTTAGTAATTTTATATTTAATTTCAAGAGGTGCACTTTCTTTGCTTTTTTTTTCTTTTTTTTAAAGGCAGTAAGGATTTGGTTGCTCCAATGGAAAGTGAGCTCCCTTGGATTCTTAAACCAAGTATTTAACGAACTTAGAATATAGAGAGGAGATCATTGAATTAAATCATAGAACAGGCATGAGTAATAAAAAATTTTTAGTCTCTATAATTTTTTTTCAAAATTTAAACATGGAAAATGAAGAAGGTATCTCGCTCTTCATAGGCCCTCGATTAATTACCTCATCACTGCTAAAATTATTGTATGCACGTAGCAGCGTTCGTGTATAATTAAATTTTTTTTTATCATATTTTGGAGTTACGTAAATAATATCATAATTAATGAGAAGTTTAAGAACATAAAAGCATTGATAAAGTTAATAAGGCATGGAATGATAGGTGTTCAAGGGATGGAATCAAAGCTTGGTCACCGAAAAAATAATTAAAAAAAATATGATAGCTGAGCCGTAATTAATTGCGGGCGCCGATTATGGCTCAAGCGGCGGGACCGCTCGGTTCTGTAGAGCGGAAACGTAGCAAAGACGGCCGAGCTGCTCCATTTTAGCGTGGGCCACGGTCGGCCCCTAACTTTCCGGTCACTTCCGATGCGATTTTTTTACTTTTTATTTTTTGTAATATCAAACGCCTATGACATTGCCAATTGATTAGACCAAATTGTTTAAAAGAATGATAAATAATGAAAGAAAAGCCTTTGATGATTAATTGGGTAACCATGCGAATGTGGCCGGATGTGCCGGCATGCAGAGTAGATGACTCCCTTCCTCCTAACAAGCATGCACTCAAGGTCACAGACGTCAGCAGAGCCCTTATTCTTAGTTTTGGAGGGCAAAAAAAAAAAAAAAGCATTCCTTCCTCGGACCTCTTTAAGTGTTTGGTAGGATATTTCTTCTTTTTTTTTTTTTAATATAAATTGAGTCGAATTCAATTCAGGCCTACCTATTTATACCAACAACATTCCAGCCCTACCTACTCTCAGGAGTTAGGCGTTAGGTATTGGACTTTTTGATTCTTAAAAAATAAAATGCAGGCGTTCCCTTGAAACAAAAAATTTGAAAACTACTTCCTTTGATTTTGGGACACTCGGTAGAAGTTTCATTAATTTTTAAACTTCTTATGAGAATTAACCCATTTGACTAAATATCTTTGCTCCCCAACTAAACACGGCCGAAAGCAAGCCCAATCCTAATACAACCAATAGAAATGAAGTGTAACGTCAGCGATGATGATAGCATTTGTGGTTGTCAATCTCAAGGCCCATCTAAGATGCAAGTTGTCAAAGTAAACCATACAAAATCTCAAACTATTCAATAGAATGCAATGTTGTTTTTAAATAATAATAATAATAATAAACTTGATTCAACATAATCGGAGTTTGATTTTGATTTTTCTTTTTTAAACTACAGATAAGCTCAATGGTTTGTGAATAACCAAGTGCCAAAACATCGATTTCGTGGCACTGTAATCTCTCAATCATGGAACTCCCATCGCATTCAATGATAGCTACCAAGTTGGGTCCTACCAACGTTGGTTTTGTCACGCGCCGATATCCCCGCCCTCACGCGCAGCCAGCTACCCGCTCGACCGTATCGCGGCATTTGACCAAGTCTCCACCACTGGATCCCGCATGGAGGTGATCTCCCGAGAGCTAGTGTCGTTGGGTCCATCGCTCGTGCAAAATTAAAATTAAAGCCACCCTCCAGCCTTTCCGCCCTTTCGAGGAGAGGGAGAGAGAAGCCAGAAAATTTATGCCCGTATTATCAATCTAAATTAAAGATTTTTTTTTTTTTTTTTTTTTAACTTTGGCAATTTTTCCTTTTTTTAAAAAAAGCAACAAGAATACACCACCAAATGCTATATACATTTTTTTTTTATTAAATAGAATTGAGAGAAAAAGCTTTGTATCATTAGATATGAGATATATGTTAAACAAAAAAAATAAAAAATAAAAAAAAATAAAAAAAAATTCTAACCCGAAACCTATGGCTGGTTTTGGGTTAGTGTCAGGATGACATGAATTCAATTTTAAGTCCAAAATTTTAAAATTAATAATTTAGATCTGAAACGATTCAACTCAATCCGGCACATGGTCACTCCTATGTATAAGCTGCCGGCCGAAGCAGAGACCAGATGCCATATTGGTGGAAGCCTCTTCCACATCTTCCACACCATCTCTCAAGTTTGTCCTTCCATCGCTGCTGCTGCTGCTGCTGCTGTCGGCTGTCGAAAATGCCAGCAGAGGACTTTGGCTCTTGGCTCTCAGCACGCGTATGAAATCCTGCCTGAAACCGTAATATGAGATAAGAAAAACCTCCATAATGAAACATACTTTAGCACGAGAGGAAATGATAAAGAAGGCCAAATAAGACAAGTTACCAGCAAAAAGAAAAAGATAAACAGTTCCTTAGCAGAGACTCCAAGATAGAAAAAGAAAAGATAAACAGTTCCCCCAACGAAGACAAATCGAAAGCAAGATAAGTTCCCAAGTGGAGATATATAAAAGAAAAACAATTCCTCAGTGGAGACCAAGCCAAAGCGTAGCAGTTCCCTAGTGGATGTACAATAAAGTGAAACCGACCTCCAATGGACACGAACATCAAAACAGATTCCTACTGGAGAAATCAACAAAGGACTCGATCCCGTTGCATGCAAACCATCATCAGCCACCTTAACTCATGCAGCAAGCGCAGGCCATCCTGCCATTTAGTTGAACATGTAAAGCATCCCCGTCCAGGTCGCTGCTCTGCCAGATACGAGATCGCAGGCTTGTACAAACCCCAATCATGTGGCGAAAGACCATGAACTCCTAGGCCTTCACGTTAGCTGGCAGCTTCGTAAACGATGGCTTGGATCCTTCAGGCTACCGAATCATTTGCACTGCCCAAAAAGCTTAAGGATTAACCTCTCATAGAAAGTCATTATAGTGTGTAAATAAAACATAAAAATATAATAATAATAAATTTCACAAAATTTCATTAAAACTCTCAAAAGTGGATCCTTCCCTCTTCTCTTTAAATAGACCTATCAAGGGACTGTAGTTCCAGTGAAGCCCGCTTTTCAAATTCAAAATCCCTAGCTGAATTTTTCTCTTTAAATTTCCAAAATAATCTCCCACAAGGGGCCACCTTTTCAAAATACCAAAAGTATGAAAATTCTAAAAATACAGAATAAATAACAAAAGTTTTCGAAAACATAAAAGCACCTTTTTTTTTTTTTTTTTTTTTCTGAATAGATCCTATCAAACTAGAAATGTCCTTATGCTTTCTCCAAAGGTTTGCTCCTGATAACGACGCCAACCAATATTTGGCCAACCTTTTAATTTTGCTTGATGTTGGCTCCTCCACTTGTACATAAATTATCTTAAAGGTCACAAAAATATTACATCATTTTTTTTGAAAAATCAGTGTTTTACACTACAACATGGTATTCATTTTGGCTATAGTTTTAATCAATAGCTAAAATAGCCCACACTCAAGGATCATGCTCCATTCCAAAATAGATTGATGCCACCAATTGCCTCATAATGCGGTCATGTAAGGGTAGTAACCAATGCAACCCAGTAATACAGCCGAAGCATCAATGTGCATCTCTTTGAGATTTGGCTATACACCAAACAACCAATGAGCCTCTCATATCTCTAGTCAAGCTCTATGCAAACGCAGACAAATTATTAATCTTTTATCACTCCTAACGTGACCTAATGGACTGCATATTTATGACTTTGAATACAGCTTTTACATTGGCGTTAGCATTTGCAGTGACATTTACACAACGTCACCACACCTTTTCAAAAACAACAGTTGAGGCATTCGTATCAAAGTAATTGTTACTTCCTTTTTCCTCTACAATGAGGTGGTGTTGTCCTTTGCTTTGATGTTCGCCCAGTTCATGACCTCTATCAAAGATGGGCATATTGTAGGCACCTCCTAGTTGCAAAGAGAATTTCTTTACGCAATGATCGTAAATCCCATCCCATCTGACCTAAACCTTAATTCATCCAATCAAACTCTTATCAATCCAATCTGAATCGAAGTCCATCCTGCCCATCCAATATTTGACTAAGCCAACCCTATCATAAGCCTATCTAATATAGTTACTGAGGAAGATAAAAGCTTAATTTCTGAATTAACAGCCAACACAAACCTCTAGTGGGAAAGTGGTTATAAAAGAAGCTTCAAATTGCACATAATTTGAGGCATTGGAAGCTAGACTTCTTGAACTTTGCCCTGATATTAGATTTGAATGGAGAAATCTTTTGGATTACTACAGATTTTTGCTGAGAATGGACCTCATTTTCTCATTTTCTGGTCTTTTGAGTTATGAGCTGCGAATGGAAGTTATAGAAGCATTTATTATCCTGTAGCTTGACTACCTTGAAACCTGCTATCTTTTGGAAGTTATAGTAGTATTATTAGTCCTTAAGTTATGCATTTGACTATCTTCTATTTTGAAAGTTGTAATAGTTTTTAGTGTATTAGGAGCATATATAAAGGAGGGATGGATGATAGGAGGGCAGCTTGAAATTATTTCCAATTCCATGAACGAAATAGTAGAGTATCATAGCTCCCATTTTATCTCTCCTTTCCTTTGTTGTTGTTTTTAATTTCTATGCCTCTCTCCTCTCTATCTCTCTATTACTCCCACCTCACTATCTCATCTTTCCAAACCTAATTTACCTTGATTTGAGAGGAAAATATAGCACATGAGCCCAATTTGTCCCTAAACTCTACACTTGCACCTAAAATATGCTTGACATGAATGCAATATTAGATTGGGCTAAGTCTAGATATCATTAGATTCCTTAATATCCTAATCTCATGACCCATATCGCTCCTTATTCTAAGAAGAATCTTCTTTTATAGGAGTGCACTGTAATAAAACCACTCTCCTCTTAATCTATTATCCTTTTCTCTCCTTAGGACTCCTTGCCAAGTGGCATCTCAAAAAGCCTCTACACCAACATTCAATCAAACTTGATTCCTCCCTTATATCTCTCTTGCTATATCCACCCTCATAAAATTCTCACATGCTCCTTCCCTCAAACCTAAAGTCTAGCTCTATTAAATGGCCAACTAATGGTTTTTCTCATTACCTAACTTATCCTTTTGAATGCCAAATCCTTGATATGTATTAGCTTAATCTTGGTACCCTATGTTTGGCCCCCATATTATCCTTAAAATACTTAAATAATTCTAAACCCTCTTCTACGTTTAATAATATTCATGCCAATGTCATGGTTAACCTACACTATTAGATTTATTTATCTCTCTCTTATAACAACATGCCCATCCATCCATCCTCTACATCACCTGTTCTTGAGGAAAAGATCCAAACAAATACCTCTATCCATCTCCCCTCCTCACCCTTAGATTAAACTCTTTCTCTTAATTCTAGCCCTCTCTTCATTGCTTTAATCTTAGTCTCCCCAAGAAACACAACAAAACACACCCTCCTTAAATCTCTACCATACACCTCTTTAATCCTCTATTCATATCCCTTAAGCATATAAAGCCTTGCCATCTCAAATTTATCATAAAGCCTTCAAACCAACCCTCATCCTTTTTACACAATCTTAGCTCTTCAAAGAAATGCACTGCAAAGAAACACAATCCTATAGTAATTGAAAAAACACTGATTGTACAACACTAACTCCTGATACTTGTCAATATCCTAACATGCATATCCTCAATTATTTTACTTTAATGTTTATGAATATCATTTTTTAAAAGTCATTCAAATTACTTTTCTTGGTACTCTATCACTAGCTTTCTCTAAGCTAATGAAAATCATATAGAAGCTTATTACTTTTTATTTATACTTTTCATATTAATTGTCTAAGTACAAAAAAAAAGACAGCCTCTATTATTATCATTACTTCAGTAAGATAGCTTATTGGCCAATAAAAGCCAGCACATTTAACTTATCTAAATGGTTCATTTTGAGCAGCTTCAGTGAAGGCTTTTCCAATTTTGGTGAAAGAGGCAAGTTTGAAGTTTTTTGAATAAAAAGGTAATATTAAAACAGATCTCAAAATGAGCCAAGGAACTGAAAAGGATTAAAAGCACAAGATGGCTAGGTTACAAAGTCAAACCAGGGGACCTTGATGGAATGGTATGGCATTGCAGTGCGATTAGATTAAATTAGTCTCTCTTGGATCTGTTAGAAATGGACAAAAGTTAGCTTAAAACATAAGAACTTACAGTCATGGTATATTTCATTCAAATTGTACGGTTGCAAAAGAGTACTGAGAAATGAAACATTGAATAGAATTTCATGAGAAAGTTGTATGCAGTCATATCTTTTATTGCATGACTAAGATCCTGGGAAAACACCTTTGGCTTGAGATTTAATGTGTGGAAAGATTATGGGTGACTCTACTAGCCATTCCACGAGACGAAAAAGACATAACGAGGTTTGTAATATAAGTAAGGATCTATAACTGCTTTATTTAGGTCTACAAGAGGTATTCTGCTAAACCTGTGCTATTTTATTTTTTGCAACAGCAGAGTAGGACCGATGGCCTCTAGACTATCAAATTTTGGATGTGATTAGTTCATCAGCTGAAAAAATTCACAAAAAAGGGTCCTTCAGAATTTCACAGAGAAGGAATATAGATAGCAAATAATATGTATAAAGATGGGCAAGAAGCCTCATCAAATTTTACTTGTGATTGGCTCTATTGATCTTTCTTCACCAAATAAAGGGTCACATTCTCTGACTACTTAATCCTTGTTCAGATTCTTACAACTTTTATGGATGTTCAAATAAGTGATTCCTCTAAAAGCCTTCAGCACAGAGGTAAACTTGTTCTCTAACTAGGACCCTTTTCATTACCACTGAACAAAGCCATGACATATTGATTAGTTATCCACTTTATATCTTCTATTGGTGAAACTCATATGGCTCCATGGACATTTCTAATTTCTACAGCTCATCAATTTTATCATTTGCATCTTCATAGTACAATCTACAAGCCCTCTTCAATACTCAACTAGAATTACAATGTCATGGCATGCAAGTATCACACAATACTCCCTAAGTTTATAAGCATATTTACCCTAATAAAACTTTTAACATATATGTTTTTAGCAAACTCAACCTTTCATCTAGATTTCTTTGCAAGATTAAGGGAATTTTGGAGGTTTACTCTTTGATTGCCAAGATTAAACCATGACAAATAGTATAGATTTCTCTACTTGTCAACTAGTCATGGCAAACTCTTATCTACAGTTACCTTCCCCAGTAATTTGGCACCAGTTTCTGGAGGGTTCATAAAATCTGCTCCATCCTCCCATAGAGGGTTTATCCCTAAAAACCAAACAGTAAATATCAAAACACTATCATATTAATTTTTTCTATGTGACTCTTATAATATAAATCAAGAATGTTTCTTTTAGATCTCCTCTTTATATCATATGTACACATATACATACACATGCACACAGACATATCTTCCACAAGCTTCTATTTGTTTTGAACAATTCATTTCCATGATGCACAAATTTGTCAGAAGTTTATGGTCATCATGATGCTACCCATACCTCAGCCCATGGCCTCCTCAAAATAATTTTCATCCAAAAGATACTTTCCGAATATTTGTCTTCATTTTTTTTCCTGCCCAGTAAGGAATTCAGCAAGCAATTAAGCCATTGATAATTATATAATCAAAAAATATATTTAACTCACAACGAGACCTATCCTTTTTTGCTGAATAGTGGTCTTAATGAATAAAAATATGTCAAAAAGCCCATTATTTGTTTCACATAGGACACCATGGCGACCACTATTCCAAAACTAGTTCTTTATTCTATCTCTATTCCCAACTCCTGTTTTCAGTAAAAACCATAAGCATCAGGAAGAAACAATCATAAAGATCTAATCTTAACCATGCCATATTCTGTGATAAGTATCTTGTGGACTGGCATACCCTTCCTGGAGTACCAATATCAGTCAATAAACTTGCAAACAACTCATGACTATCTTCTGATGTTGAGTTGCAGTGGCTCTCAGTGAAATGAATAGCAGTCTATAATAACTCCACCATAATTCCACAATTATACATTAAAGGCTATCCAACCATTTCTTTTTATTTCCCCACTTAATTTCCAGTTTCAACTACATATTGAAAGAAAATTATCAGAGACCAGGTTTTTAGTGAATATGGACATTGTGCATGTGTGCATATTGATTTCTAAAGTCTTCCTATGTCCAAGACACCAAATAAATAAGCCAAAATAAATGCTCCATCTCTTTCGAGAAATAAACCAAACATATCTTGACAGCACATCCAAAAATGACACAAGAATGCTACTGGTAACTAGTGGATCTTATATAGTTATATTAATGTCATGCCTTGCCGACAGGATTGGAAAACGTCCTGAAGTATTATCAACAAACATGTGTGCCCACAATAAGAAAAGAATGCAAAATTTCATTAAAGGTAGATATTCAGAAGCTGATAATTAGCTTGTTTACATCAGGTCAAATCATCTATGTGCATGGTAGAATATCAAATTACCAACATCCAGCCAGGCTCTACAGGACAGTAATCAAATTCCAAGAAGCACAGATAGTGATTATTAAAGGGAAAAATCATTCTATAATTTATTGAATAAAGTAGAGATCATCTATTTTAGTCTACTGACTAAAGCATGAATAAAAAAGAAGAACGTTCAGTTCAAAACATTAAAATTGCTGCTAAGAGGAACTGCCACTTATTGTAATCAATGTTTCATAGACCAGACAATGAGAATACAATCCAAAAGAAAATTCACCACTCAACAACCAAAAACTGCCTCTGAGAATATAAACCAACTTCAGCTGAATAAAATCTAAAATAATCAACTTACTGAGATTGACCAAATATTAACTTTGTGGACTGATTGCTTCATATGAAATGTAGTAAGAACCCATAATCATCCTCTACACATAGCAAAATGAGCATTTTTGACATTATTGTCAAAAAAGAAATGATTCACTATGTATTTATATTCCAACTCAAAACATTCTCATTAACCTTCTCCACATTGAAATTCAAATTCAGGTTGGCGATGTATAATGAAACCTTGTTAATTGTAAACAACCATGTAATTATGTAATCTTAACTTAAATACAAACATAACTCGACACATCTATAAAATATCATAAAAAAATATAAACCACACTCAATGTTCAAATGAACAAGAGAGCATTTTCCATCTATATTTGCTTTCGGGTACACAACATCCAACCTGCATCCTTTGTCTTTCACTGACAGCTTCATCTTCCCTCCTTGCCAACTTGTTGACCTCCATCACCCATTCTTTGGCTTTTTTTCAGCAAATTCTAATCACTCACTACAATATTATCATCACTTAACATACCATATTAACAATTTCTCTCCTTTATTCTGAGTACCATGGCTCTAGTGAAAATTATCGTTGGTACAATGCAAGGTTGCAGGTCAATGTGCTGTTGTTATACAAAATACAAATAGTTAGATACCAACATCACATATTTACATTTACAAGAAATATTTCATGGATAGCTATTCCTCTAGCAAGATTAAAAATGACCGCTGCCATCAAACTTCCAAATGAAGGGAATAAAACGGTGCAATTATGTTGATGTTGCCAACTTGCTGAAAGACATAATTTACCTTTTCATCCTTCTATGTCTGATTCTTCTGCAGCTTTGGAAATTCGAACTCATCTATTTTGATGTATTGGTTAAAAAATTAAAGCATACAATCTGATCAGGGTGGTGGACATCTTGAAATGCCCACCTTTCTAATTTCTCAAAGGACCTATTATAACAACTTCTTATCATGAATAAAATGAGTTTGTGGAGAGAAGGCATTTGCAATTTGCAAATAGTCAAATCAAGCCCACACTCATGGTAAATGCATCTACACCATTTTGTGATTAGGACAATGGACTTAGTGCTCCTATATTTCCTTTAAATTTCACATCCAAGCCCATCCTTAACAATTTTTGTCCATGTCAGTGTCCTTTTGGGTGACCACTATAACATCTCATGATCTAGATTGTGTATTTTCAAGTTAGCTTGTTTTCCTACAGCTCTAATATGTTGCAATAAGGTCTGCTGAATGTGTATAAAGCATACAAGTTCCTCTGATTTACATCGCTTAACATTTTGTACTTGGTGACTAGAATTTTTCATGTGCAGAAAAACAAGCCTCAGCTTCCATTTATTCAAAGTTCGTCATATCAGAAATTGGTACCGTTTCGATACTAGACTGATCCAGATTGTATCATATTGAACCGATGGCGTACCAGTCAGGTAAACCAGGAGGCTCCAACCCATGAAATGCCCCGAATCAAGTCGATCTGAGTAGTTTGGTTTAGGGCAGTCTAGCATATCAATATAGGAACGGTTCAATAGGAACAAGATCGGTTTGGTCGGTTCATCCCCCGTACCAAACCAAGAGACTGAACTGTCCTGATTCAAAGCCAGTTCAATTCGATTCGCCCTGAACCACATGGTTCAGGATGGTTCAGCATATAATGCATTGATCTAATAATGTCCTCTTCACCAACCATAGTACCCATTGTTGTCCCGTATTCCTCCTGATAATTCTCTCCTACTTAACCTATTTACAAACCCTATAACTGCTCATCCAGATCTACTGCTGCTTTATTCACCTACTCTCCAATGTAACATCCCCACAACCTTCAACTGTTCACAAGCACAATGTCCTGCTTTACTCACCCACCATTCAGCATGTCTAATCCCCATCACCAAAATCTCCATCATTTTGAGGCCACATTGTTTCTGCTCATGCCAATAAGATCTTCACTAAAGAATAGATATGAATAAAATTTCCCCATTTGAAATGGCGCATGAATTTTCTACAATCCATCCACTTTCAAAACTTATTCAGGAGTAGATGAGTACTTTGTCTTAAACACAGTCTATGAGTTCATCAATTGATGTAAAGCACTACTAGTTTCAGACAATTCAATCAAGAAGCCAACATTAATTTTGATTAGACCAAACAGTTTAACCATCAAGCTCACAGGAATCAAAGTTGCATTCAGTTTGACTCTTTCAAAGGGATGGACCATAAGTCAAAAATGTCTTTTCACATGGTTTTCTTGTTTCTAGAGCAAGTTTGTTTTTGCATTCTTCCATGAACCCTAAAATTCTACTTCATGTGTGTAAATTAAATAACATTTCATATGAACTTCAAGTAGGCCTCAAGGGTCTAGTTTCAATTACTTAGGCCCAGTTTGGCTGACCTTTTGGAAGACCCAAAAGGGCTTTTAAAGGCCTAAAAAGTATTTTTAAATGATTTTATGATATTTGGTAAATTTTTTAAAAGTGTTTTTTGGCACCATCAAAAGTTATTAAAAGTTGTATTTAGGAAAACTGTAACTTGGAGCTTTTCCTAAAAGCTCTACTTGCCAAATGTCAAGAAGCTATTTTCATTACACTAAAAGGTCACAGATCGAAACAGGAGAACAGCAATATTTAATACTATAATACAATAATAATATAATATGACTATAATAATATATTGTATTATATTATATTATCTTCAAATATTATTATAATAACATTATAATATCTTATAAATAAAATATAATTATTATAATTATATGAAAAGAGATAGATTTGGCTACATTCGAATGTAGCCAAGCCTAAATCTGGTTACCTATTCGATCCTTGGAACAACATAGTTCACGAATCCCAAAAAAGAAAAAGTGAAAAAGGTGGGATGGCTTCGGGATCCGTGTGAATCCAAGGGTAGGGAAGGTGATCAAATTCTAAACTTGACTACATTCGAATGTAACCAAGCCTACCTCATATAAAAATATCATTATAATTATATTGTGTGCAATATTATATAGTATAATATAATAATACTATAAAATACTATAATATAGTACATAAATATAACATTATTATACTATATAACGCTATAATTTTGTAATATTACTAATAACATATCACAATATTGCGATGTTATATTATTAGATAATAATGGCCATAATTTTAATAATATATTATTAAATAATGGTAAGATAATCTATTATAATAATTTTACATTATAATCATTATTATATTAGAATATTATTATATACCTTAAATTATATTATAATAATATAATTTGATATATTTTAATATTATTATAAATATGATATAATTATATAATAAGAGATAGACTTGGCTACATTTGAATGTAACCAAACTTAGATTCAGTCACTTCCCCATCCTTGAATCCACGCACTTCACAAATCCCAAAGATAAAAAGGGTGAAAAAGATGGGGTGGCTTTAGAATCCATGTGGATCAAAGGACGGGGAAAGTGATCGGATTCCGAACTTGGCTACATTCGAATATAGCCAAGTCTACCTCTTATAATAATATTATTGCAATAATTTATAATAATGATTTTTAATAGGTTATATAGTTGAAAGTATAATAATGCCTTTCATCATTTTTATTTTAAAAGCACTTTCTTAATTTGGTTACCAAATAGATGTTATAGTCTCAACAGCATTTTTAAAATGTAGCTACTAAATAACAAATAGCTTTTTTCGAAAGTTTTATTTTCAAATGCTTTACTTTCAAAAGCTCTACTACCAACAGTTCTATCAAATCAGGCATAGTTCCCAACTTCTTAAATTGAATTTCCCTGGATCTCAAGTTGATTCTTCTCTCATTTTCAAAAATGGTGCTACTACTATTTTTGTATAATGCATTTGCTCTCATGGAATACAGCCCATTGTACTTCTTCTTGGGCACTGAAGCCCACTAAACCTGAGATCAGATCTTCTTGTCCCAAGCAGATTACCTCAAAAATTTAGTCAAGTAAAAATAAGTAAGACCAATCTCAATGAAACTCTAATATTCACAACTTCCTGATTCTCCCAATTTACCAGTAACCCAAATCCTAACCTCCACTCTGTGGAATTAAGGTCAATATGCTCTAATATATAACAATTACACGGGCAGGAATTTTATATCAATAAGGCATCCCAATTCATACATCTACCAATTGATGTTCAGTTGATGGCTATCAACAAAATTTGAAAGGAGTTCTAAATCATTACTTTTATCTACAAGCTCTCATCCTTCTTCTGCAAGCGTCTTTTAATGCTGATTGGGCTGGATACTCTCATAATTACTCTACCTTTAGTGGATCTTCTTTCTTGGACCCAGTCTTGTTACCTTGTCCTCCGGAAAGTAGCTTGCACTCTTTCTAGCATCAAATTACTAATAGGGGCCTTCCTTATGCCACCATAGGTCTCAAATACAATTTGTTACTACGAGACCTTGAAATTCCACTTCATCGCTAATGCTTTGGTGTAATCATATTGATGTGACATATCTATCAAGTAAACTGGTTTTTTATGAATAAGGCAAAGCAATTAAGATTGAATTTCATTTTAATCATGAAATAGTTGCTTAAAAAAAGTAAGTTATTGTGCATTTCATCTATGCCATCAATCAAGTGGTTGATATCCTGAATGAAGGACTGTCAGTTGTTCATACCCTGAGAGATTGACAGTGGCTTTCTCCTCTTTTCACCTATGCAAAAGGTTAAAGATCGTAATGGGTGATCACATGAGGAATTTTGAATTCCAGAGTTCAAACTTTTTTAATGGTCTTCTCAGCTTTAGAATTTACAAATTCAACTTTCTATTGCATTGTGAAACTACATAACTTGTAGACAACCAGGTCACCATGGGCTCTTGTTTCACACGTAAATAGGTCTGAAAACATTACAATATAGAGGACATGTAGTTACACCCAACTTTCCTACTCTATTTTTCATGTTCAAAGAATCCAGCAGTTCCAATTCCAAAAGCAAAACGTGTATATTAACCCAAAAATACCTCCAATTCCTATGCTTCCTCTTCTTTTCCATGTTCTTCAACTCCAAAATGTCATTGTGCTCTTCTTTTCTATGTAACTTCAACCAGCCAATGCAACCCAACACTCTTCTCCCTCACTTCTCCGTCATGTGTCTGTTAGTGCCCTCTTACCTTTCTTTCTCAAATCCCGCCTCCTAGCTTTATCTCCACCCTCATTCCTCTTTGATCAGTAACTCTTAAGCATCTTCTCAATATTTCAGGTCCTTTCCTCTCATCTCTTTCCTCTCTCCTCTTTCTTGCTCTTTCCCTCTTTGTTCTAAGCTCCTTCAGACCTATAGCTCCCACCACATAATTGCTAAAAATGATGTACTAAATTGTAAATTTGATGGGAACATAGAGTGAGTAATGAATGTATGTCAAGAAGGAGGTCCCAAGGTGTTTGACGGATTGTCAAAAAGGCAATGAATACAGAGTATGATGAGATTGAAAGTGGTTGCCCAAGCTAAGCATTATGGTGAGAAAGGGGAAGCACATAGAGAGAGGCATATGAAAGAGATGAAGCAACAGAAAGGAGAAATAGGGCACATGGTCATAGAATTTATTTGGTAGGGCATTGATTTTCTTCACTTAAGGATATCAAAATATCATTATTTATGCCCCTTCAAAACTCTTTCTAATTGGATGGATTAGATGTCATAGCTCCATTTTGATATAATATGCCACTAAATGTGCCCCTCTGCCTCCTTTAGACTCTAATGAAATTGAATTATAGAAGCACTCTAATTTTCTATCTCGAACGAGATTGGATCAAAAGGATTGGGAAGCAGTACCTCTTTCCCATATCTCAACTGCAAACTACTTCCAACACTCACAGATCTTTTTCTTACCACCTCTTTCCCAGCTCAAATGCTCTCTACTATGGTCCTATCCATGGATCATGTTTTACGAGCTGACATGTTTCTCATATCTCAACTGTGAACTACCTCTAACGCTCGCAGATCATGTTCTTTTCTCAAATCTCAATTATAACTAGACACCCTCTCTCTCTCTCTCTCTCTCACACACACACACACACACACATATTATAGTTTCCTCTCAAATGCTTGTCGTCGGTATCACTATCTAGGTATATCTTAAACCAATTGTATAAGTTATCAATAGAATTGTGAAGCATGGACTGACATAATATCCTATCCTGTGTACAATTTTGAGCCTTCTCACCTATCAATTATTAATTATTGTGAATGCCTTCTGTTGAAGGTGAGACAATGATTTGAAGTTTTCCCTACAAACAATAATAGAGAAACAAGAGGGCTTAAATTGGTACCATACAAATGCATCTCCTACAAACCTTCGCATTTTGCCCCAAAAAAACGCCACTTTAAAACTTTATGGAATTAAGTATGATTAGGACCTTATTGCTGGATATATAATTTAATACTTCCATAATCCATAATTTGTTAAACAAGCAGAATGCTCGAATAAACATTTAGAACTATACCATTCTCTCTATAAAAATATATACTATAAATAATGATATTTCAACAATAAAAAGATATCACCTTTTAGTACATGACCTCCCCAATGAAGCATTCCATTTTATCCACATTCATTTTTAATTATTAACAGGATTACTTTAATGACGCCTTACTTGGCGTAAGATATTTAACACCTACCAAGGGAAGAAAATTACTTTGCTACGCTTGGTATGGGATTAGCGTTTAGAACCACAACCCTGAGGAAAGAAAGAACTACCCCAAAACAAAGCACAAATAATCATGCCAAGAATATCACAGCTCCAAAATCTAATGAAGATGTGAAGCAGAAAATGTGCCATCATCCCTTCATTTATCATGCAAGAAACATCAATAACTCCCATTTTCTGTCTCTAAAGCTCGCTTACCTAGTGAACTGATTTATGAAATTACATGTTTAACCCAGATCCAACAGCTCCCACTACTGATAAAGAAAAGAAAAAAAAAAAAAAAAAATGATAAACAGATACCAATTTTCTCCCATCTTCCTTAGGATTTAGCATCAAAAACTTTTTGAAGAACGAAACAAAATCAATTCGGATAGACAATCGCAACATAGTGAAAACCCTAGATACACTCCAACAATAAAACCCTAAACATTTTAAACTGGAAGAAGGAAGGGGACAGACGGGATTACACCACCGAAGATGATCTATGATGGCTTCATGAAATGGTATCTCGTCGTCGGATCCGCAGCAGACATCGTCTGAAAGCATCCAAAGTGGCGAGTTTGGGCGTCACGGACCGGAACTGTACCGGTGGTTGGTGAACAGCCACCATATTTATCAAATAAATTTTAAAAAAATCTACTACCAGAAGCCATGCGGCAGAAAACAGAGTAGAATGAGATGTTGTCGGAGAGGAAAATTTTATGTTTTGTATAAATAGAAATTCTACCACTTAGCGGTGCGCTAGTAACCATAAATCACTGTGGATTTTTTTTTTTTTTTTTTGCAAATAAAATGAATTCTATATTAAATAAATAAATTTTGAAGCTTGAAACAAATGAAAATTAAGGTTAATGTTCTATACTTACTGAGTTATCTTTATCTAATAATTAGTTGAAAAATGAATGCCTTCCCTTTTTATTTCTTTCAAATTGCAACTTTTAAAACTTAATTTTTTTTGACTTTAGAAATAAAATTATGCCACTAATTTTACAAATGATTAGAGATTTTTAATCTTGAAGAAGGCAACGAAAGGGATGGGATAGAAGAAGGAGAAGAGCAAAGTTAGAAAAGTATAATTTAGTTTTAGAGAGAGAGAGAGAGAGCAATAGAAATAGAACGTAAAGAAATAAAGTAATATTATTTTTAGCTAAAAATTATTAGTGTTAGATTAGAATAATTTTGTTTGGATAAATTTTACTTCCTTTGCTCTATAACATTTATTTATAAATTTTATAAAAATTAATAGAATTTATAATAAAGAATTTTTTTTTTTGATTTAGTAGTTGAAAATTTTATGATTTATTATATTCTCAAAAAGCTATAGATTTGTTAATAAATTTCATAAAAATTGTGAATTCACTTGTTCTAAGAAAGTGTAAAACTTAATGGAGTCCAGCTTGAGTTAGAACTTTTGGCTCAAGATCAAGTTAGATTCAAGCTACTTATTTATGAGATAAGTTGAGTAGAAATAGCTGATGGTCAGCTCAACTCGCTGGCAGCGCAATACGGAGCATTTATCCCATACTTCTCCATGCACGATCATCTGGTGAGCTTTTTGGTGGATCAATGGGTTTGTATATGGGTTAAGGCAATTGAATTAAAAGTCGAGTTGCATTAGATATCCCACCAAACTATTCTCTTGATTTTTTGTCATTAATTTTAATGTTGCTTACATACTTTATTTCGTATTAGTCTATGGACAAAGTTTCATGGATATCTCCCTAAAAATTATTTATTACTCAAAAAAATGAAAATAAAAAGTTATAGCTTCATCCTTTAAAATTTTATTTTTTATTATTTTATTCAAAAGATTACAGTTGAGTAGATCAAAGAAAATCCTTTCATCATCATGATTAAATCAAAATTTTTATCAATTATTATGTTAAGATAAACATATAATACTGTTATAAATATTAAAGAAAAAAATTGATAATTGGCCATCTATCAATTGAATATAATAAAAATAAGAGGTTCACTATTTTTAAAGAGTAGCTTATTTGTTATATCTTTTTTTTATATCATGTAATCAAACCATTTGCAAGAGCATGTGTATTTATTAATTGTAATCAATATGATAAAATAGTTTTCGCAATTATAAATAGAAATGCAATATTTCTACTTACGGATGGCATTGTTCGAGTGGCTTGTGGGCTAACGCAAACCCGGTAAAAAAAATTTCAGAGCCCAAGCTAACTATTTTAGCCCATAGGATCAGGACAAGCCTAATGGTTTAAGCATGTTCCATTTTCAGTTCAGACATAGGCTTAAAAAAATCAGGCCCAATCCGACCCAACCTAAGTATATATAATATATAATATATTTATATGCTTGGATGGAAAATAAATTTTTGAATGTCTACCCTCAAGATAATAGCCCACTTTCTAACCATCCTAGCACAGAATGCTTCCATAATAAAGCATATATACATATATCTTATATAAGTTTGGGCCAATTTGGGGAAAAAGGGGGGCCTGAGTCTACTACACTTAGCGCAAATTTGAATCTGGCCCAATGCCTCATGCTACCTTTTTTTGTCCTCAGTCTGACCCAAGTTTAGTTTGATCCATACCCACCTTTATAGTTATAAATTATGCTACATGTAATAGGCAACTAAATAGCCTTTAGATTAGATTGAATGTAACATTAGCTCATTTAGGCCCAATTTTTAGTTGGAAGGTATGGATAATGGGATGTAATTGACACCTCCCACCCCCACCTCCCAACTAACAAAAAAAAGTCAACCCATTGCCTCTAAAAATTTTAATTTTAGGATATGTTTTGTTATTGGGAAAACTAAGGAAAAGAAAAAAAAATAATAATCAAATCTAAAAAATCCATCGATATGACCTCTTATTTTTTCTATCAACAAAATAGCTCATGGATTCATTTTTTTTCTTTTCCTAAATTTTTTCAACAAATTAAAGATTTCATTTGTAAAAGAGCAATATAGGCTTGAGTTCTTATTGGTATTGCAGATTTTTGCCAACCTCCAATATATTGACATATGGCAATCGAGTTCATATAAGCTAGGTTAATCAGCATGCCAAATAGGTTAGCGCCCCCTTTGCTTGATACAAAATTGATTCTAAAAAGTTCAAGATAGAAAAGAGCGCTAGCTACCATAGAATCTTGCATTAATCAAAATATCTGAAGTAGGTTTGATTCAATCTGGAATTATTTTTCTATTCATCTATTTGCATCTTTCTTTATCTTTGAGAAACCTTAGGGCCTCAAAGTGTCTTTTCGAGCTGCTATCAAGAATTCTCCACCAACTTGGGCACTAGAGGATCTCTCATTGGTACATATTCAAAGCCCTTCCTCTTCTATTCGATCTTCTTTTGTTTTGTAGATTACACCGCTGGTCATGCTAATCTCTTCATTCATAGTAATGCCCACTGTTGGTCTTGTGGGCCCCTTCGCTTCTCGATCCCATCATCAACTTTCTATTGCTGTTCAAAGATGTCATTAAATCTAGGCTGCATCTGATTGGTATCGTTTGTTGAAAGTAAAGTAGAAACTATGCTGCCAAAAGCTAACAAAAAGGCTCCCACTGGCAGCAATCATACTACCCAGACTAAACCTAAGATTAGATCTCTAACTTTGCCTCCACCAAAAGCAATCACAACTATCTAGTTCAGGGAACTACATCAGCAAGTTTAGGCTTTCAATATATTGATTTAAAACTTAGTTTTCCAACAAGTGTAGCTAGCACAACCAACACTACCACAACAAAGCCACCAGAAGACTGTCTCCATAGATCTCTAGGAGCTGGAAGAACTTAAAGAGAAGAGATGTGTGGAAAGGTTGATGGAGCCAAGATGATAGAATCCTCTATCACATCTAGTCAAACTAGACCAAAAAATCCTGACTTAAGGAGACAGCTTAATGATATGAATAAGCACCAAGGAGTGGTGATGTAGGAAGTTCAAAAGATGATTCACTTTTTCACAAAGATCATGAAAGAGCCACTATCTCTCAAGTTTAGGATACCCTGGATAAAGCAATATGATTGCTTAGGTAACCTCAAAGACTACCTAGACACTTATAAAACTCTAACGATGGTTTAAAGAGCCCTATAAAATTATGCGTAGGGTGTTTCCATCATCTTGAAGAAGGTAACTCAGACTTGATATCTAACCTTGCATAGAGGTTGATTATCTCATTCAACAAACTTAATAAGCAATTCCTTGGCCACTTCATCAATAACATTAGACAAAAGAAAACTAGCATGAGCTTGATGTTGCTAAAATAATAGAAAGGCAAGTCTATACGATACTACATCAAGCATTTTAATGATGAAGCCCTTAAAGTCAAAAATTTGCAACAATCTATTACAATTGCTACTTTCATGCATGGGCTACTAGATCATCCTTTAGCTTTTCACTAAGTAAGGAGTTGAAGGACTTGGCCAAGATGCTAAGTAAGGCAGAAAAATATATCAAGGCTAAAGAAAATTCCGAAGGAAAACATGAGGTAACTGCCCTCTCTTCAAATATGAAGCATTCTAATTAAGGAGAGCAAAAAAGTGGAGATAAGAAGTAGAAAAAGCATGAGGTAACATTGTAGAGACTTAGTAGCCCATCTGGATACAAGGACAGATACACCTTGCTAAATACTTTGAGGTAATAAATTTTGATGGAGATAAAGGACAAACCTTATCTTCAATGGCTTGAGAAAATAAAAGGAAACTTAGAGAAGAGGGATATGAACAAGTATTGCTATTTCTATTAGGATCATAGTTACGATACTAAGGAATGTAAATAAATGAAGTAAGAGATTGAGAGCCTCATCCAAAGAGGATAGCTTGGGAAATGTGTCTGAGGTGATGCAAGCCCCTCCTAAGAGGTCTAGAGGCTAACATTGAAGAGAAGTGCTAAAAAACCAAGGTGACAACCAACCTATGGTCGGTGTAATAAATGTCAACTCTAGGGGATTGGTTGTTGAAGGTCAAAGCTTGGCTAGGAAGATGTATGCTTAGCAAGACCGAGCTGAGGGTCAAGTGTCAAAAAAGTAGAGAACTAATAAAGTCATCTCATTATCTGATAATGACCTGTAAGAAGTCCAGACACACCATGAAGATGCCTCAATTATCACCATAGTAATTGCAAACTATTAGGTAAAGAGAATCCATGTTGATATGGGAGCTTAGTGGATATTCTCTATTATGATACCTTTGATAAGATGGGATTAGGCAAAAATTGTTTGAAGCCTTTTAATATCCTATAGATCGGATTCTCCAAAGAACTAATGCTAATGAAAGAAATTATTACTCTCTTAGTAATGATCGGGTAGGAACCTTGACATACCATGGTAATGCTAAACTTCCTAGTAATCAAGGCTTTATATACTTACAATGCCATCCTCGGATGTGCTGGCCTTAGTACCATAAGACCTATCACATCGAGTTATTATCTCTTAATAAAGTTTCTCACTAAGTATAAAGGAGAGCTCAAAGGCGATCAAATGATTGCAAGATGATATTATGTCACCAACTTTAAAGGGAAAATAATGGTTAGAGAAACCCTTATGGTAGAAAGCTTCAATCAAAGAGATAAATACAAACTAGAAAGGCTTGATGGCATATCAATACCAAGGACTTGAAATGTAAAAAATCTTAAGGATATACTTCTTATGAATCTTTGTGATAAGTTTTCTAATCGAATTCCATGCGACCTCATGTTTATACTAATGGAACTAGTCTATTTATTTCAATTAATAAATTAGATGTTTTCTAAAGATTGGTATGCATAGTCATAATTTACATGGTAGGAGAGGCAAATAGCTTAAATGCAAATTTTTCCTAAGTACCAGCTCAAAACTTATAGGATGGAAGAGTTGTTCGATCCAATTAATGTCGAACTCATTGAAAATGAGAGGGCTAATGTGCCCACAACTTGCCTAGGATAGGAAAGCAGGATGAAGACGATTCATCAAGAATAGGAAGGTCAGTTGGCCAATAACTCACTTCATATGAAATAACCCAACAGGGCTCATAACTTATTGGAGATGGAAAGAGCTGGCCAGGCTCATAACTCATCTTAAATAGAAAGAGCCAAACATAACTCAAAACTCACTAAAGATAGAAAAGCTCATGAGGCTCATCACTCATTTTAGATGGAAAGAGCTAAATATCACTTATAACTCACCAAGGATTTGAAGAGCTACAAACTCACAACTCACTTTAAGTGAGAAGAGTTAAACACCACTCATAACTCATCAAAAATGGGAGAGCTTATGAGGCTCATAACTCACTTAGGATGGGAATAGTTAAACATTTCTCATAACTCACTTAGGATGGAGAGCGTATGGGACTTAAAACTCATTTGAGATGGGAAGAGCACAACCTTAAAAAACTATCAAAGATGAAAGAGCCAAGAACTCATAACTCACCAAAGTTAAAAGGGTCACTTAGCCCTAAAAGACACTTAGGATTAAGCTTGAAACTCACCTAAGTTTAGAAAAGTATTTATTAAGACTCCATGCAAATTTTTTTGGTCCTTGGAAAGGGTGATCTTGTGGATAATGCACCAGCCATGCTGCCTTCGTAAGCATAATCATCCATGGTAAGACCTCACTGGGCGGGTGTACTCTATCTTGTTGTTGTGAGGCCTCTTCAGAACTTTGGTAAAAGAGAGGAGAGTATTCATGATAACCTGAAGGTTAGCCTCCACCATATAGCCTTCGTCAGTCATTGCCCTAAGCTTCGTCTTGTATGTTTTGTTACTTCAAAGAGTAAGAATGAAGGCAAAAGAACTTGACAGCATCACGCGAGCTGCTATGGGACAAGCTATAGCTAGACGAGCTGCCACCACCAGGCTAGTGATCGAGGTGGTAGGCTTTTTTAGTACAGGGCTAGGCTCATTGATGGATATCCTAACTCACCTCTTCCTCCTCTACTATTGCCACTACTCAATGAATTCCTTGACTTTAAAATTGTTGATCCAGCTTTAGTTTATATTTATGCAAGAGAAAAGAGGAGAGAAGAAAAAGGTTAGCTTAACAAAATCAAACTATAAAAAAGAAAGAAAAAAACTATGAGATAATTACCTTGAGCATCCTCAGATGCCACAGTTTCCATGGACTTGAGATCTCCTCAAGCATCAAAAGAGTCAAGCTATACCTATTGAGTGAGCCTTAATTCTCTTAGAAGCTTGTGAAATGCACCCTTAGCCTACCTCAATTAGGTTGGCAACCATAAGACTTTCCTAATCATTAAGAGGAGAAACTTCATCTAGACCTTTGAGGGGCTCCGTTCATATGCCAAGAGAGCTATCAAGCTCATCTCATGAGGTAAAGAAAAATTTCTTCTTCCAACTGAGAATGAAGGTAGGAAGGTCAGTTAAAAATAGGATGATTTTTTCTTGGGCTAAGGTACTACCACTAGTGACTCCTTAGATGGCACTTTAAAGAGAAGAACTTTCTAAAAACATTTAGGTAATTCTCCAAGAATTTTTTTTTTTCTAATAAGAGCAATGTATCTTGGCAATAAATGCTAGAAATTGGGAATAAGATGGAAAGGAGAAACTCTTCAATCCCTGCATATCTCCAAAGCAAGAGAAGGTGTAAGAAGCTTAAGCTCGATAACCATGGCATCCATACAGAAGCACAGTTCGCCAGGAGGAGGACTACAACCTTTTTCCTCTTTGAAAGGTACTCTAATAAGTATCTCCAATGAAATCCTACATATAAGCCTAATGGTGTCTACCATCCTCTTCTTGACCTTTTAAGCCTCCTCAATGATGGAGAAGGAAGAATGACATAACATAAGATCTTAATTTTTGTTGCATTTTTAAAAAATGCAAGGGAATAATAATTTACCCGCATTTATAATAAAATGTGGAGTATCATCATTTTTTTAAAGTTATGATTAAATGACATAAAATAAAGATGCCATTTATAAATGTTAGCTGCTTTTATATTTTAATATTTATTTATATATTAAAATTTTATGATTAATTTTAAAATAATAAACAACTCTATTCCACAAATGCCTTTCGAAACATTCTCTTTCTCTCTTTGTGCGTGCCTCTTTTGTATACATCATCCTCATAACCCTTGAAATCCCCTTCTTCTTCGCACCTTCTTTGCATATGACCGGTGCCTTCTTATCTTAGCCTCTGCTTTCTTTTAAAAGCTTATTGACAGCCCTCATTAATGAAGAAAATTGATTATCGAGGATGGGATGCATGATCGTTTTTTTTTTTTTTATACACATCACATCCTATGAGTCTAACAAAGATCATGCCCACCTTGATATCCAACGAGTGGTGTCTCTCATGATGCATTTAATGTGGTGCTATCATTAAGCAGACAATTGTATTGATAAACAAAAGGTCTCGATGCTTGGGCTTGCTACATGTAAATTCGAGACCCAAAAAATATCCTTTTTCACTTCTTTGGATTCTCCCATATAACTCGTCGGATAAATAATCAGCTCAAATGTTGACTTCTTAGCTCGAATAGAGAGCTTGAACTTAACCTGACTTACCTCAGAAGTTTACAGCTTGATAATTTCACACTTGCAGTATATTACCTCGGCACTTAACAATTACTCATCATCTTAGATTTCGAACAAACTGCCCCCTTACCCAAGCTATTTGCCTTAGCCTTAGGAATGGAGGACGTGATGATGCAAATTTTTATTAATCTTTAGTAGGTTGATATATAGTGACTAGGTCTACGTAAGCTGGGTGAGTTAGTGTGCTAAATAGATTAGCACTCACTTAGATACAAAATGAACTTTGAGAACTCTAAAGGGGAAAAGAATCCTAATCACCATAGAATCCTAAATCAATGATGCCTCATACTAATGTGTAAAAGGAGTAGGTTTGATTCAATTCATGATTTTTTTTTTTTAATTCATCTATCTATATTTCTCTTTATCTTTAAGAAATCTTAATCTTTAGAATATTTCTCTAAGCCATCATTAAGAATTTTTCACTGGCTTAAGCATTAGAGGATCTTTGTCAAGACAAATCCTAAAGCCTTCTTCTTCCACTCACTCTACTTTTATTTTATATATTATGCTACCGATCATATCAATCTCTTTTTTATGGCGGTGCCCATCTTTAGTCTTGGAGTCTCCTTGGCTTTTCTATCTCATTGCCAACTTTCTATTGTTGTTCAAAGGCTTTACCAGATTTGGGCGTATCATTTACAATTGTGAAAGTTTGCTGTTCAACATCTAGTCAGTTATAGATTTTTGGATCATATATTTCTTTCTCAAATTAAATGGATAAAACTATGCTCCATGAGAGAACTGTCTTCACAACCGTCTTAATGGTTTTGCAAGTAGAAAAATATCATCAAACCTCTCTCTGCAAGCATCTTAACTCTTTCCGAACATCCGCAACTACCGAGTATCTAAACCTCACTTTCTGCCAAGCAGAATTTAAAAGAACATGAAAAGGGAGAATAGAAAGAGAGAAAATTCTCACGGAAAACGATAAGAAAGAGAAAAAAAAAAATATTACTTCTTACTGTGCTAATTTTCTCAAAAGATTCTTTATGCTACAACACTTCAGTCCAATTAGCTATTTTGCAAGTAACCACATGCCAAAAAAAAAAATCCATTTCTTTTATATGGATAACTTAAAAATATAATCTATAAATGTAAAAACAAATAGCATTCAGTTCTGTCATCTATTTAAGATCAAACTTTATAAATCTCAATTCTAATGAATTTTATCAATAAATATTTAACTTTCCAGGTATTTATTTAAATTTAATTATCATTTTATCTAATTTCTTTAATTCCTGGCGGGATTGGGTACTGATCTCTCTCCTCTCTTTCTCTTCTTCTTTCCTTTCCTCTCTTGGTGACTGAATTCGTTGCTCATTGAGTAGGCAACAAAAAAAAAAATGATCCACATTCAACCATAAGCCCGTCAGCTTCTTATATCCATATCTGACCTTTTGGGTTCGGTCACGGGTTGACCCAATGCATTTACAGCCGCGCTAAAACTTCGATGGTGGATCGTAAAACGGTGGTCCATGGTTGACAGGGAAAAGGTAGCACGCAACGCCCAGAACATTAACAGATCTACCTCCAAAGACACTCGCTCTCTCAGCTAGTTTATTAGCTCTCTTTGCTCTTATTTTGTTCCCTACTCATCTAACCTGATCCCCCAACCTCCATGGATTCCTCCGCCGAGACCCCGAGGAGGAGCAGCAGCGACTCCTCCTCCTCGTCGGAGTTCGAGTTCTGGATGGTTGGCAAAGAACCCTCCTTCCCCCAGCCTCACCTCCTCACCGCCGACGAGCTCTTCGTCGACGGCGTCCTCCTCCCTCTCCACCTCCTCCCTCTTTCCCACTCCAATCCCAACTCCACCACTGAACTCCCATCCGAAACCGAGGCCGAGACCGAGCCCGAGCCCGAGCACGAGCACGAGCACGAGCACGAGACACGACCAGCTCCCCCTGAATCCTCTACTACTTTCATGCCTCCCACCTCGTCCTCCAGGAGATGGAGAGAGATCTTCAAGGCGGGGGAGAGGAAGTTGGTGGAGAGGGTGAGGAGGAAGGAGAGAATGGAAAATGCCGGTAATGCCGCTGAGCTCAACATCAACATCTGGCCTTTCTCGAGGAGCCGCTCCGCCGGGAACGCCGGCAGTGGCACCTGGAACAGAGCCAAGGTCATGGTGGCCCGGCGCAAGGCTAGCAGCGCCCCTTGCTCACGGAGCAACTCCCGTGGAGAGTCCTCGAAGCCCGCCACCGCCACCGCCGCCGCCGCCGCCGCCGCTGCTGCCGCCACCTCCTCAAGGAGGAGGTGGGCTCCCAACCCGGGCCGGATTGGATTCAATGGCGGCATCCACCTAGGCCGGACCAGCCCGGTCTGGCAGCTGAGGAGGAGCAGCAAGCCCCCTGAGCCGAAGGAGAAGGCCAGCGGAAGCGACGCCGGCGCCAAGAAAGTTGGCGGCAGCGCTGGGGTTAGAATGCTGAACTTGAACGTGAACACATGCATCGGGTATCGGAATCCGGTGAGTTGTAAGGGGGAGGACAAGAGTGGGGTGGCCGGCGGCGACCAGAGCAGTAGCAGCGTCGGCGTTGGAAGCAATGCGGGTCTGTTTAATCTTAGGACCATCTTCTCCAAGAGGGTACTTTGATGTAAATATAATTTGTATAATATGTCTGTGTATTGTAAAATCTTAATGTCCTTTGTATCTAATTTCTACTAAACTTATCTTATCTCTGATTCCAGAAATTAGATTTTAGAGCTGTCCTTTGAGTTTACGAGTATTTCAGCATCAGGCATTCCATGGTCACGATTGCCCACGAATTCATAATTTTGGTGGCGAGATATCTTTCTGTTGGGAAATGTGTCATTCCTTTTTCTTTATTTTAATTTGAGAAATGGGAACCTAGACCACTAGTATTCATCACCGTCTGCTAGCTGACTCCATGAAATTCAGCCAATTAGCATCCATTGTAGACCGGAAAAATTTTGAAACAAGATAAATGTTTGCTAATGTGGCATATCATGCTTTTTATGTTTTGTTCATTGACTTTTGTATTCAATCAATAATACATCATGAAGGGAAGGTGAGACAAGGGTGGTCCAAAAAGCAATTGATGGGAATTATCCTCACAAAACTAGCAAACAACACTAAGAAATGGTGGGTATAATTCCTTTTCATACTATTGCATCATCGCATTCGTCATTTCACCTATCCAAACCCTTGGTGTCCCAGGAACATGCTGCTCATTTGCTGCCACGAGGGTGCGAGAGTGGGTGTTGTCCGGAGTAAGTGAGAATAACTCGTCTTAAAAGCTTGGAAAGATGCTTTGTTTGGACCCTTGCATGAAAATATTCATAATGGCCGGAGGGTCGTCACGAGAATTACCCTTCCAAAGGTGTCATATCTCAAAAAGAGCAATGCCATAAATGGATGGACTTGGCTGATGATTTAGCGTTTGTTTGGATGCGGGAGGTCTCATCATCCGACAACATCTTCCGGGTACCAGATTTATGGTAGATGGGGGAAAAAGGCAAAGAAGCCCACTCCTTCACAACTTACCCTTAATTTTTTTGGATAACAAAAATCAACTTGCCTTCTAGCAATTTCTACCATCTTTAAAAATTAGAATTGGTTATTATCAGCTCCTCCAACTTTCGTATCTCTTACTTCATAATATTTCAAAATCAAAGCATTCCCCTTTTTTTTTTTTTTTTTGATAGTAAAGATGCAAATAATAATGGCATAGGTAAGCCACACCTCTACCATCCGTTGTAGTTACAATACAAAATAATTCCGTTAAAAAATTCTTCCTTAAAATATTAGCTTAACTCGGTGATAAAACCTTATTTTGAGATAATTGACAACTTGGCTGCCCTTCCTTTGAAGAAGGCTTCATCAATTACTTATTAGTGTAAAGTAAAAGATATAAACATGTAGAAAAACCTTTTTACCATGATGTTGCCGTAACCAAATCCATTTCAATAGTCAATCCATGTTTAGAAATGGGTGAAGCCTTTCAAATCTCATACCATGCCAATGTAAGTTTAGAATGTGGAATGGAATCAACCGATAATAGTATGGCTATTGCAATTAAAATTTATGCATAATTATTTTTAATAATATATTTCACTCCTTCAAATGAAGGATGGGTAGAGTCATCAAAGTTGGAGGGAAGGGGGGGATGACATATAATTCTGGAGGTATCAAAGCCTTCCTTTAAAAGATATTATATATCACATATGTAGGGACTAAATCAAAATTATTTTGTGGGAGAATAGTGGTGCTCTTAAATGGGCTCTGTCAGTAATAAATACATTGCAATGATGCGAACGCTTACTAATAAACATTCAAATCTCTTGAACTGGTGCAAAAATATTGGGCTATAAGTTTGCTCTTGGTGATGCTGACCCTGTGCTTCCCAACACATCTTAAATAGAATCTTGATCTCTCCCTGGCTGATTTCTTCACAAGGAACTGTGAAACCTGTGACTTATTCTGGCATCTCCATATTCCAGGACAGAAGCATGTTACAGGTGTCCTATTATTGTCACTTTCCAATAATATGCTTTGTTGAAGGAGGTTAACATATCGATTAAGCTGTTGGAGATGGTAGAGAGGTGTGTGTGTTTTTTTTTTTTTTAATACAGGAGCAACCACCTCCAAGGAGGCTTGTACGTTAGCTGTGGCACTCTTTTGGGATGGGATTCCCTGACTCGGAATTGGGTGGCTCAGGGTTGGGAGTAGCAGCGTGCACATGGGCGTGCCTGAGAATTATCAAAAGGTAACAAGGGAGGTCTATGTTACGTCTACCCATCCGTACCGAGGCCTGACGTTGCCTCCATGTGCTCACAGGCTTAACCGTCCAATCAACAGCGCCACCTCAAAGGTTCCCCTTTCTTGGACGTTGTGCACGGGAACATATGTGTCCTCGATCCGTCAGTGGTGTCCTCCTAAATCGCAGGCTTGGTGCTCTCTTCTTTATCTTAACAGCGAGCATTTAGACCGCGCGGAATCGTGGCCGTCAATAAAAAGCCCAGGCCCATCTTTGGATTGATTTGGGGAACAGCAATCGTTGCTTTCGCTATTCTGGTTAATTTGAGAGTTACGAGGAGCATCCAATTTGAAAGCAACCGCACCATTATCATCGCGCAAGGTTAAGCTTACCGTCCACATCATATTCCGTTCAGCGTGACATCAATAACATATATGGTGAGATTGTCATTTTAAATTTGAGAAGGAAGCTCTAACGTTCACAGAATATGATCTTGATGTCTCACAGCAGAGATATTTTTTTGTTGCAAAAATTAATGCAACTCAAGAGATTTGCTACCATATGGACATGGATTAATTTGTTAATGGATTGCTTGCTTGCTTGCTTTATACCTTATTGATTTCATTTTATTCTGCCGGCATGTTGATGTATGGATAGGATTTGGAGCCTTTTCTATCACCAAAGCTCTAATCCATAGTGTTTTCTAATGCATGGGGATCTAGAATTTTAAATTTCTCAACCCCATCTACCATACATCTCTCCAAAAGGCACGTGGTGGGTGCATTCTAAGCATTTCTACCTAATGAAGTATAGGCCTAAGTCTTTATAATTAGGATTAATAAGAGTGGCTTATTTTTTGAACCTTTGCTAATAATACCATCAAGTTTTATTTAAGCTAAAGTTTTTTAACCTGACTATGAATGGCAATGCTTAGCTTGTTTAACCTGTTTAGTTTTATTTAACTCATTGCAGGTCAAATTAGGCTACTTGTTTAATCTTATTTAATAAATAGATCAGATTTGATTTATAAATTTTTGATATAATTTCTATATGTTCTATCTCGGCTACCACTTTTACTCTAAACTGCTATCAAGGCCTTTTTTTTTTTTTTTTTTTTTTTTAGATGTGATCATATTTAATATGATGTCTTTGTTAGAAAAATTAGCTTGAAACTGGAAAGCTAGTAAATTTAGGTATTGCAATGGTTGAGGCTTGTTGTTTTATTTTTAATTTTTAATTGCTTTCTTGCATGCTATGCTCTCTTTTTTTTTTTTTCCACATCCCACTTAAATGTCTAGAACTTAAGACTTCCGATGTATGTTTGATTAGAGGAAGCTTGCTTTTTTTTTTTTTTTTGTGAAACTATGATTTTGTTAAGTAGCTTCTTTCTTATTTAATTTTGCTTTTCCTAACTTAGATGTGGGTATCTGGGAATCCATAGCCCCTAGAGAAGAAAGGAGATGAATTTTTTTAGAAAATATTTTTTCAACTCATACTTTTTTTTTTTTGAAATACAGGAGATGATTAAAGTCTTGTTAAAAATTTTGAGGCTGTAATGGGCCAATTTTTTAACATGATATGATCTATTCCTTGCCCTGTTTCACAAATCAAGCTATCATTGATTGGGTTTTATATGATGGCCATGATTAAAAGTTTCCGGACGCCTCTTTCATCCAGACAATATCCAACACTGTTGTCGTTTTAAAAAATTAAATGCGAATTATTATATTTAAATATTAAAATAGTTTAAGATTGTTATTTAAATTTTTTTTTTTTAAAGAAAAAAGCCGTCATCTTGTTATGTGCTACTATAATGGCTAATAAGGATCTACTGTTATAATATAGCAATAGTATAGTTTAAACAAATTTTTGTTTGTAGTTATTAGGTTAAATAATTATCCATTATGAAACGGCTTCAGGACAAGCTGTACTTCATTGTGTTGATAAAATCATTACTCAGTCTTCTTGAACCAAATTACTGCTTGTCTCTGCATACATGGTGTTCAGAAGATCTTAACCATCAGGAATCTTGCACAAAATGGATGGCCACTTTTTCTTTAAAAAAATAATGACGGTGTTAGACTGCGTACAGATCCCAAGTAATTTATTTTTGAATCCAGAAATAATTGGTTGGCACTTGGAATGCTAGAGTTGCTACCCAACGTACCTTTATCTGTTCACTGATAGGCCTGACCATTAAAAAGCTTTTAGTCGAATTTAGGGAGCCTTTTTTTTTAAAAAAAAAGCTCTGAATTATCTTGTTACTCTGGGCCTCCTATCACCAGAGACTAATAGGCCCAGTAGGGCTAGCATCATAACACCACCCAGGCTATCCAGGAGTTGCCCCAATAGATTTCTAACTCACTTATCTATTTGTCATTTTTTTTGGCCTCTGGCGTGTATATGTTTTTCCTTTAAATTAAGTAGGGAATTTCTTTTATCTAGGCTTATAGTAAAATTATACCTATACAATTATGATCATCAACTATTGATGAGGTTAAGCCAACGCTAAGAGAAGAAAAGCAAGAAAGAAGGGAGATAGCTAACCAACCTTGGAAATTTATTGTTCTTCACAAATTTAAGCTGAGGTTGGATTGTTACTTGGCCCAACTCTAGCTCAGCCCAAAGCATGAGCCCCAAGAAGGCTCAGCTAGACCTTAATTAGGCTCGGTTCGACTTGAATCTATGCCCAAGCCTATCGAAATACAATTGCAGCTACCTTATTCTCATCTTTGGTTCTTCCTTAGTTCTTATATTGAAACACTCTTGTGGTCGCCTCATCCAGCCTCAATCGTCGCCTACGGCCTGCTTGTCACTGCAAGCTCCACCATTTCTCACTCGCAACCAATACTCTCATTGGAGTTTCACTATCCTCCTATGTTTGAATTTCAATAAATTTGAAACATTATTACCTAAACTACCCTTCCTCTTCTGATCGAATCTTCGCTCAAGCTCTACCACCAAGCCCATCCATCAAGTCACCACTCATAGTGTTGGTCATTGCTCCCGCTCGAGCTCCACCATCATCTTGTGATCGAATCCGAGCCAAGGAGCTTTGGCCTTTGAAACACCCTCAACACTAATCATCAATCCCTACCTATCACTCCCAACCATAGGCTAACACCCTTGGCAACTTCTTATATGCGTTGCCTACCTATCGTCGTCTCCTGCTCGAGCACCATTATTTACCACTCATAGCCACCACTCTTGCAATCTTGCTCTAGCTTCATCGTACTTCAAAGTCCAACTAATTTCATCACAATTGGGTTTCGAGCAGAGCCCGAGATTTAGCCTAAATTTTGCACATTTTTAGAGTTAAGTCTGACTCAAAGCTCAAAAAAATTGTTAGGCTAGGCTCAGGTAGGGATGTAGCTTGACTTAGCTTGGCCCACTTTGACCCCTAATTAAGGGGATAAGATTAGCCTTATCGAAATTTATTATAACTTTCTCTTATAAATCTGGTTGCAACTTATTTATTATATTTATCCTAATATTATTGGATTACTCTTATTACTCTTATATATATATATACTTATTCTAATCAATGAATAAAAATGATTTTATATTTCTTCATCAAATTTTTCATCTCTTGGCCTACATATTTTTGTTTCTCACTCCTCCTGTTAGGCTTGATATACATTGTTGTTCCTTTTTCTATCAACTTATACTTAGGGTTAATTAGTCAGTTAACATAAAACTAAAGCTCAGTTTGCTAAAGTCATGAGTTCACCATTTTGATGAAACTATCAAGCAATTCAAAAGCTGTTCATTATCTGAGGACTAAATCCAACAAGGACGTCTTAACTATCTTATACCTTCACACTAGTTAGGAAACTTGTTAATGTCCATTGCGTCCTTCCTATTGTTGCTGCTCAAAATTAATCTCTCTACCAGATAGATATGTCTAATGCATTTCTCCATGATGACTTCCCCTTGGATCTTCACGGAAGGGAGGTTACTCTTGTTTATGGGCTAAACAAGTCTATATTTATGGCCTCGAGCAAGCTTCAAGGCAATTATGTTCTAAATTCTCCAAACCAGTGATTGTTGTTGGATTCAATACATTAACTCAAGGTATTTCTTCAATAGTGGTTCAATATCAAAAACTTTGGTACCTTAAAATACTTTCTTGTACTGAGGTGACCTGATCAAATAATGATATTTTTGTTGAACTAGCAAAAATATGCTTTATGAATTCTTGATGATGCCGGAATCAGAACTATAGTGGCCTTTCCTCTGGAACAACATCTCTAAGTAGATCATTGCAGAGATCCTCTTGATGATCCTAACCAGTATCTAAGTCTCAGTGGGAGACCTATCTTGCAGCCATCATCCAGATATTATTTGTGGTTCACATTCTTTGAATTTAAAGGCACGTTAGGTCAAGGATTTTTTTTAAAACTTGCAATGGCCTCCATCTCTCTTGTTGCACAGATTCTGATTGGACTTTTTGTACATTTCTTGGTGATGGAACAAATAGAAAAACAGCCCTGTCAACAAATTGTTGCATTGTTCATGAAGAATTACAAAGTAGTCTAACTGACACAAAGCATGTTCCAGTTAATCATCAACATGCTGACAACTTGGCAAAACCACTAGGTGAAACAACTTCAATTTCTAGATGTCATCAATGTTTGGCATTCAAAATCTTCATGCTCCAACTTCAATTTGCTTGCATTTACCCACAAAGCATTGGATTGCTCTTGTATATGTACATGTAACTCATTCTAAACAATGAATATAAATGAGTTCCTAATTTTGAATTCACAAACTCCCAATCAACTACCATTACCAAGATCAATATCTTAGCATTTTGAAGTGCATGTCAGGCTATGTTTATGTGAAAACAGTGTAGCCTATTACTTAAAATGTTATGATTCAGGTTGAAATGGCAGTCTGAGCCCTCTTTTGACCCCACTTTTTCAGTCCAAAGCTAGCTGAAAGTACCCTGACTGAGTTTATACAATTAGTCTGCTCAGTTTAGAATTAACCAGGACAACCAAGTTCAGAACATTTATGTTCCACTATAAAGTTATGAGTCCATCTATCCTTTTTTTAATTTTTTGGTCATGCTAAAACCTTGAAGCAGCAACATTTGAGATGCTCACTTCATACATGAGTTGTGATTATCTCAAACTCAGTTCTGTGAGATATTGGGATTAGAGTTCTTATAGTGAAGAGAATTTTGAAGAAAGGGTGTGAGCATGTTGAGCGGATGAATAAAATTGTTGGAATTGCCTGGAGAATAAAGTTAATGGAGAACAAACAAGATAATGAGAATATGATGAGAATTACATGATATATATCATGAGGTATTAGATGGAAAGTTACTACTTGAAATGCTCGTATATTAGCTGTGGAGAGGATTTTCAAGAAAGAGAGTGAGCGTATTGAGAAGATGAATATAAATGAATTAATAGAAAAAAAAAAAGATAATGAGAACATAATAAGAATTACTTATATCATGAGGTATTATACAGAAAGCACATAGCTATCTTATCATGAATTAATATTTCAACTGCTTTTATATTATTTAAATTTAAAAGTCACATGACATGATATGTTGGTTACGTGGGATAAAGAAGGAAAGGGAAGAAGAAGAAAATAAGTGATTTAATGCGGAGAGAAAGTGACAGAAAAATTTAATGGTTCTGTGCTAATCTTAAATGGCAGTAGCTGATGTAGCAAAGCATCATGTGCCAACTGCCCCTTGAAAAAATAGTATTTTATTTATACTTTATTGACTTTTTTTTATTGGCAACTTACTGCCATTTCTGACCGCTTCTGTCACATTATCTATTCCACATGACTTTATTACATTCAAAAAGATTAATTAATTAAGAGTTCAGTCAGAGAATCAAAATGATAAGTAACAAATCATATAAAAAGAGTCCTACTAAATAAAATGAGGACACGGGATGATCTATGACAATCGAAAATCAACAATTAATTCAAAAAAATGAGCTCAACTAAAATCAATTTTAATTAGAATTTAATTAGATTATGATTGGATTAGTTCACATCATCAGAATTAATTTCAAATCAAGTATGATAAAATGTAATTAATATAATAAAATATAATAATATTTCAGATTATATTTAATATATTCTAGATTTAAAATTTATAATTAAATATTATTTATCTTAATTTTAATCATTTGAAATGATTACTTATTAACTCAAGCTTAATAAAAGCTCAAAGTAATTTATATTAGATTTGAGGTGACTTGTTTTGATTCCAAATTAAAATCGAATTAAAACAAAATCAATTAATAAACAAACCAAGCTTAATCTTAAAACTCATACTTGAACATAATTTCAAACTATGCTCAATCATCCAGGCTCCATTAAGGTTAACTTGATTATCCCCCCAATTATGAGCAATTTTAAATAAATGATCAAATGAAGTAAATATTTATTACATAAAAGTTGACAATGTAGACCACGAATAAAACAGTCTAATACTGGCACTTGTAATTGACCATCACTAAAAGATATTTTACAATTGCACTATAGCAACACACATACATAATTGTAGATTGTAATATTTTTTTGCAGCATTTTTTTGACCACTAATAAAATATGACAATAATTCCCCACGTTGTTGTAGTGTGGGAGAGATTGTAATTAAAAATTTATAGGTATTTTGTAGTGTTAAAGGGCGATTCTACCCCACCATAAATAATTTTTATTTGACTCAAGTCTATTCTAAAGCAAACTTAATTATTATCAACATATGAAGCTTTATAATATTGGTAAGCTTAAATTGATTTTAAGCCTAAGAAAACCCTAGTCCAACCAAGGTTGGCTTAATTTATATTATAACCAATTATAAAAATTGATCAAATATTAAAATCAATATAGTGGCTTAATCTATGCCATACCTATCATCAATATAGTTCCTGCAATCATTTGCAATCATTTTACATCAGTATGTATAAATTTTATAGTAAATGAAAGGATTGACCATGTCAATTTAAGTGACCCATGGCTAGAGAGCCAACGTAGGTCATGTCAATCCAAAACCATAATTCCTAAAACCTATAGTGACTTCTTGTCCTGGATGATCCAATTGCTCAATTCCCCTTGGTGGATCATTCTCCCTTTTTCTTTTTTTTTTTTCATTTTTTCAAAGAATAGGATGAGAAGATGGACCAAAAATCAATGGAAAGTGGGACTCGATTCAAACAATCTAGGCTAACCACTTAGAAATGATAAAAAAATAAAATTTTACCTATAGCTTAATAGGATCAGGACATAATGTTAGTCATATAGAAAACTTGCCAGCCAAATTTCAATTCACGCTTGCATTCGACATCCCCAGTTAACCGGAGATAGTATTGCATTCATTTACTTCCTTTTTTTTTTTTTATAAAAGAAAACCAAAGTTAACCCAAGGTTGAATCACTGGCTTGTGACTAGGACGCCATGGGTCCATGTCCAAACTGGGGTTCAAAACATAGTTTGACATGTCATTTCTTAGTATCCAAGCTGGGTTTCAAAACATTGTTTAGTTTGACATAGTTTCATAGTCTAAAGGAACGTGCATAACAGTTGTTAGAGCATCGAATTTTAACTTGGAATGGAGCTCAGATCAAGCTAGCTGGAGTCCAACTTTGTTCAGGAATATGACCAAGTTATTTGATATGGGCTCATAAAAAAGATCTCGAATCATGCATAGATTGATCAGCTAGATTTATTGATTGTTGATTGTTAGTTCTAAAATCTATTACTAATCATGACATGACCAGTCTCCAGAAAATGTTATTAATTGCAAGACAGTTAATAGTAGCAGTGGTCCTTGAAATTATTTCTAAGTGTGAAAAAATTAAATCTCACATTAGTAGCACTTTCAAAAACACTGTCATTGATTCCAAAGTAAGGGGTGGATGATACTTTAGTAGTGGCGAGGACTAACACATGGACATGCTCGAGTGCATGTATCAAAATGTTATGAGACTCATCGTTAAAAGCAAGATATCTAGTGGTGGCTTGTTAAGGGTCCTGCAAACCATGGCTAGAATGAAAGCATTACTAGTGGTTCTGAAAACCGGCACCAAATATTGTTTTACAATCAGCCATGATGGACTAATAATTTTAAAAAACATAGTTAATTCTGAATAGTTAGTGACACGGCCAGAGCCATCATTAATCACTGATTGTGGGATAATTAATCATAGCTTACTAATAGCTTTACAAATGGTTGATAACTACGGAAGGGAGGATTAATAGTAGTTTTACGGTGAACCTACAAATTATTGTTAATAGTAAGATATTTAGTAATAATTTGATGACAAAATTAAATTTGAAGTTAACTTGAGCATAGAATTCCACTAAAATAGTCTCTAAATGATATTTAAATTGGTTTTCTTAGTATATTTTATAGTTTTTACTTATAAAAGCAAAGAATTAGCAGCACAATGATCCTCTTTCCGTATGACTTTTATTTTTATTTTTATTTTTATTTTTAAAAATTCAAAAATAAAATTAAACTAGGCTGAACAAATATATATCCTGAAATTTTTATATTTACTAAATTATAGGAAAACTTTAAGATCTTTTGGTAGTAAGATTTATTGCTTTCAATAAAAACATGAAATAAGAACAGTAGTAGTTTCATGCAAATTATGGCTCCAATGTCAATGTGTAAGTGGTGCTTAACTAAGTTACATGAAAAAAAATAATAAAACAACAATAGTGCTCAATGAGCTCTAAAATATCAATTTGAGGCGGGGTTTAAGCACAAAATGCAAAATCGCTTCTACATCTCTTTCTTAATTTATTTTTGAAGCATGCTGATGCATTATTTTGGTTAATAAAATCAAATACCAATAAATATTTCCTTTTAAGAATAAATTCCAAGAATCACATCATTTTTTGTATGTATTTAAGTTCAAATCATAGTAAATAACCATGTAGCATCTGTGTTAATCCAAGAAAATCATGTTCATGTTATGCATTTGTATATGTATATATTTGAACATTCAATTAAAAAATTATGTGTAGACTTGTGAGTTCAACTGACAATTCAAACAAGAAAATTTATATGCTCAATAAAAAATGATTAGCAAATAGGATAAGCATGGTTTGAAAGGAGGCATATATGACACATACGTCAACTTCTCATATTGCATATATAAATGACTAAATCATTAGTTTACAATTATTCCTATCACGATCATAACTTTTGTCACTCTTTAACACCACATTAATAAAAATACATGGATCATTTACTCATATATCTATCATTTGTATATGAAGGGCCAATGCTAATGCCTAAATAAAAGTTCATTACTTCTATAAGTTTACATTAATTTATTGTTCAAAGTCTTAGAAGCCAGAATAAATTTGCAATTGTTTCAAAATATGTTCAAAATTATCATTAGATTTCTCTATAGGATGAGTATGGGTCCCTTCGTATGTAGTCACCACAATTCCTTCATCCTTTGATAGGCGTTGAACTTGCTTCTTAACATTGCAACCTTGATGTGTGCATCGATAATAGCTTCTGCAATCATAGTATATAAAATCAATAAGGAACATTGCTATCACCTTGTCACTATGAAAATTTTTATGCATAGCTTTTAGCAGGAAACGATAATCTACTAGTATGCAAATTAATAAATAAGATACTCATACATGAAAAATTCATTTTTCTTGTAAAATTGAATTTTATTACATAAAGCTTTTCATTTTTATTCTCATCACTCTCCTTGTGTTTTTCCTTTATAACATCTATGTTACACACTTTCTATAAAAGCAAAATCATGGAAATTTAGAGTTTATTTTGCTACTATAATGGAACATCTTTGGGTAACAAATGCAACATTTATCTTTTATTCACAAGCTTATACAAATTCATATATTAGGAATGGTCTAAATTAGTTATAACCCATTATTTAGGAATTTGGAAATGAACAAAATTGTCATTTCCCTCTCCAATATTATAAAAGCCACTATAGCATATATCTAGATCTATTGTTAAATAAATATCTTTTGTCCTTTTCTTCGATATAGCTTTCCATTTCTTGATAGGTATGGATAAAATATTATAAGCATTTATAGATCACTCAAGAGTATTAGCCTCTTTATAAAAAGTTTGATTTCCAACAAAGTTCATGGCTTTTCATATACATTTATCTTCACATATCATGTTCCACTGGTCAATATTTTATGTTAACTTTCACCAAAGTTAGCTAATTATCATAGTTTTTTAGCTAAAGTGCTTATGAACTCAAGACTAGTTAACCACACATTCATGCAATAATGTTGTTTTTCTAATAAGTAATATATTTCCTATATAGCATGATTTAAGGTGTGAAACTTTCAGGTCATTCTAGCTAGTAGATAATGCACATCACATCAATATTGTAATAACTATTTAACAAGCTTTTCTCGAAGAAGAAAACAATATGTATGTTAGAGATCTAGATGGTGGATTTCAAGTGATGCATGAAGGCAACATCCAAATGTTCAAATAACAACATAACGATTTAATAGCATATGATGTGGCTAAGTACGACTGCATAAATTTTATTCATAAAAGTAAAAATTTATGCAGAATTTATTATTTTAGAGTTTTCATTAGTTTATTGTTTGTCTAAATATTATAATCTCAGCTATTAATTAGCAACTTAAGTAACTTTTGATCTAGATTAATATAGTTTTAGTTGTTTCATGTGTTATTTTATAGTTTTTAGATAGGCTTTTAGGGTTGGGTAATAATCTTGTAACTAGTTTAAAATATTTTTATACTATTTTCATCAATGAATGAAACTTTCTTTATCTACTTTTCTCTCATTGATCTAGAGGTATAGTTTGTGAGGCAAACTCTATTCTAACTCTTATCATCTTCTTCTTAGCCATGACTTTATCCTCTTTCTAATTTTTATTATTATTTTTCTTTACACCATAATTTCTGATTAACAACTTTCCTCTTAAATCTAATCAAATTCTCTAATCTATTGTCAAGTCTAAGCCATACAATTGTCGAAAATAGTTTCTTTCACATAACATATTTTCTGCAAGTTTCATATTAACTCTATTAGTTAGATTTGTAGCAAATTTAAAGCTTATGGCATCCATCATTAATCTATAAGGATCAACACATTAGTTATGGACTACTTTGGCCATCTCAGATGGGTCTAGATGAGAGTTTAAGAATAAGATCTACTACATCTTTGGCTGATTCATTTACCAAAATTTCTAGAGGACATAACTTTTACACGCATTATCCATTTTCATTTTTTTTTAAAAAAGGCAACTTTTAAAAAATAATATGATGACTTGTCAATAGGTTTGTCGAGCTTTGGTTGAGCATGTTTCAATGTTGTTGTGTTACCAAAATGCACCACCAAATAAAATTGTCATTTTCAAAAACCTTTGAGTGGATTCTATTTTCCATTTTGGGAGGAACTAAACGATTTTATATAAGGCAAAGCTGATATAAAAATTGAGATCTAGCTCTAGGTTGATTTAAGTTTTTCCTTGATTGTTCATATTAGTTAGTTACTATTTTAACAAATGATCCATGAAGATCATTAAACACCACGTAGAGTGCTTTATTCATTAATTATAGGGAGAGTGAATAGGGTCCAAGAGCAATAGTTGTCATATTGGGAAGCCAAAACATATATCAAACATTTAAAGACTTTAACTTATCTATACAATATCCAATTGAGATGGTCTTTCTCAGAAATTACATAACTTTTTGATTCTATTAGCAATGGGACCAAATTTAAATTGAGGTTCTAACTTGCCTTATATGGGTATGATACATTAAATGATTAAGTTGAATTACATTGTTAGATCTCAAAATAGACTGGTTAAAGCAAATATTTTCTTTTCAAGTAAGAATTTTATGGGGTATATCTTTCAATCCAGAATATATTAGGTAAGGATTTTAGCTTTTTATAGTTATTTTTACTAGTCATGTTTATTTCTAAAAATTTGTAATATTTTTTGAAAAGGAATTCACGCTAAATAGTGTAAGAATGGATTTTACTAGTATAAATAGGTGATTCACAACTTAGTTATCAATGAAAGAAAAGAGTATGTAGACCCTATTTATACTAATATTTCTATTTTCTAAATTTTGTTTAAAGGGATTGAAGTTGAGAGCATAGAACAAATTTCTTCCATCATAACAAATCATTGAATCTCCCATGGTAAAAAAAAGTAAAGGGGCATTGGATTTGTTAAAACAAATTGAATGGCAGGGGTTCAATGCTGCGTAAAAAAGTAATTGAAAACCATTTGATGAGTCCATTAATTGATCAACAACTACCCAATCATCATAATAATATTAAAGATTTATTAAAATTATTTTTTACTATGCTTGTTCAAGACTTATTCATATAAGAAAATATGCTCATTGAAATATATTTTGATATTCTATTTTAATAATCTCTCGTAAAAATTCAATCCTTTTATCTTTGATAGTAAAATGAGAAATGAAAAGCTTCCCATTATTCTTTATGATATCCTTAAAACTATTTTATTTAAAGTATTTAAAGTGTCAATAATTTCAACATATTCATATATTTGTATTTTTTCTCATAAGTTATATTAATTATAAAAATTTTATTTATGCTACAATTAAAAAGAAAAAAATGATATTTAATATGCTAATTTTTAGTTCTTTTATATTATATATTTTATTTAAGTAATTTATAATTTTTCATATATTGTAATACAATATCTAGTTAGATTAGGTAATCAAGACCCTTGATCAAATCTGTGAGAAAAATAAAATGTATTTTTAAACTATTAATAGAAAAACAATGATAAGTTACAAACTAAAGCCTACAATTTATCATAAACATGATGTAAAGTGTTATTGTTTTAATGTTCTATAACCCTTGATAAGTTACAAACTAAAGCCTACAATTTATCATAAACATGATGTAAAGTGTTATTGTTTTAATGTTTTATAACCCTTGAACCCTATTGCCAAATCCCTATAGAAACTTATTTGTTATCCTACATCAAAATAACTAGAACAATCAAAATGTAGGGAACATCACAAAATTCACAACTAAAATGTAGAAGATATCATAAAATACTATGAAACTTTAGGAGAGAGTAATTAAATATAGGTTGAGATATATTATAAAAATATTAGAGAATTAATTTAATTTTATGCCAGAAAGGTCGACCATAGAAGTTATTTTTCTTCTTAGGAGGTTAATGGAGATATATAAAGAAAAGAAATAAGATTTTCATATAAATTTTATTAATTTAGAGAAAGCATATGATAGGATTATTAGAAAAATTCTATGGTGGGTGTTAGAAAAGAAAGGAGTACCTGTTAGGTATATTAACATAATAAAAGATATGTATAATGGGGGCAGTTACTAGTGTAAGAACTCTTGGTGGTAATACTAACGAATTTTCTATTACAGTATGCTTACATCAAGGATCTACTCTTAATCCCTATCTTTTTGCTTTAGTTATAAATGAGCTTACCAGACATATTCAGAATAATATTTCATGGTGCATGTTATTTGCAATTGATATAGTGCTAGTAGATGAAACTAAGGCTGGATTTAATCGTAAATTAGAACTATGATAAAACACATTAGAATTTAAAGGTTTTAGGTTAAGTAGAATAAAGACAGAATATATGAAATATAATTTTAGTATAATTAGAAATGAAGATGAATGTATTGTATAAATTGGAGATCATGAAGTACTAAAAATGATCATTTTCGGTATTTAGAATTGATTATTCATAAAGAAGGAGAGATTAAGAATGATATTATCCATAGGATTAAAGCAGATTGGATAAAATGAATAAGTGAAATTAGAATATTATATAATTTTAGAGTACCTATCAAGTTGAAGAAAAAGTTTTATAGAAGAGCCATAAAATTATCTATGCTTTGTGGCATGAAATATTGGATAGTTAGAAAAATATACATACATAAGATGAATGTGACGAAAATAAAAATATTAAGATGAATGTACGGTAATACAAGAAAAAATAGAAGAAAAAATAAAATAATTCATAAAAAGGTAGAGGCATCTACAATCGAAGATAAATTAAGAGGACAACTTGAATGATTTGGATATATGCAACGTAAAATTAAAGATGCACCTTTGCGAAAAAATGACTTAATATATATAGAGAGAAAAAAAGGTAGAAATAAACCGAAAATCATATGTAATAAAGTGATAAAGAAAGACTTAGAATTTTTGTACCTTATAAAAATATGACTCAAAATAGAGCTAAATGAAAAAAGAAGATTTATATAGCCAACTCTAATTAGTTTAAGATTAAGATTTTATTATTGTTATAGTTACTAAGCTAAAATAATTATCCATCATAATGCCTAATAACAGTTTCAGGACAAGCTGTAGTTCATTGTGTTAATAAAATCCTCCTTTTTTTTTTTCTTTTCCAAAAGACATGGTGTTAATAAAATTATAGCTGTCTTCTGAACCATATTACTAATTGTCTTTGTACATATGGTTCAGATCTTACCCATCAGCAATCTTGCACAAAGGGGACGACCACTTTTTCATTAAAAGAATAAAGATGGTGTTAGAGTACGTAGAGATCTATTCCAAGTAATTTATTTTTGAATTCAAAATAATTGGTTTGGCACTTGGAGTAGTAGAGTCGTTACCTTCGCACATGAACAACTACAAGCATACCTTTGTTTGTTCACTGATAGATCTGACCATTGATCGAATTTAGGGAGTCATCTTTTAAAAGCTCTGAATTATCCCGTAACAAAGCTAATAATAGGTGGGTTTTTTTTTTTTTCTCTCTCTCTCTCTCTCTCTCTCTGGTGTGTATGTGTTCTGCCTTTAAATTCAGGAGAGAATTTTCATTATCCAGGCTCATACTAAAATTATACCTATAAAGATATGATCATCAACTGCTCACGAGGTTAAGAGAAGGAGGAGAGAAGAAAAGCAAGGAAGAAGGGAGACAGCTAACCAACCTTGGAAATTTGTTGTTCTTCACAGCCTTCTGCCCATACTTCCTCCACCGGTATCCATCATCGAGTATGTCAACTTGGCTTCTTGTTTGGAAGGCGTAGCGAGGCCTTTTCACCTTCTTCTCCCCCTTCTTCTTAGATGGCTTTGTCTCACCCTCTGGCCCAACTGAGGTCTTCCTCCGGGAAGCCCCATCATCTTCCAAGACTTGAGCCTTGGTCACCACCTCCTTCCAACCGAAGAGCTCCCTCGAGTTGTGAGTCTGAGGTTTGGCAAAGACTGGTTGGGCAGTCATCATGTTGGCCGATGCCAGTGTGAGATGGTAAGGAGATGGCTGCAGGGGCATTGGGACGCCATGGTCTTCCATCTTAGAGAGAGAGAAAGAGAGAGAGAGAGAGTTATTGGAAGAGAAGAGAATGTGAGACGCAGGGGTTTTATGTGGCGTTCGTGGGGTCTTAAACGAAGGAAAGTTGGGAAGGCGGCTAAGCGGTGATTCGATAGTCTCCTTACGATGTGCTGGCATTGAGAGGGGCCGAGCCGTGAACGGCACGTAAGCTGGCAACAAGGGTTGGTCGGCTGGTCAGCCTCAAACAGCATATAGACTGCTGTGCTTGAATGGTTATTGTCCATTCTCCATTCAACAATGTACTGGCCCCTAGTAACGAGGAGCTCCATCGCCATTGGTGGCTGATTGGATGCCTTTGGTATGGAGTCCAAAAAAATAAAATAAAAAGTTATAAATATAATATTTTTTTATAAAAATTTTATGGATATAAATTTTTTTTATTAATTATATATAATCGGTTGCATATATATATATATATATATATATGAATATAGGGTGAAATATTATTGATGTAATTATTAAATATTTAAAATAAATTTAATATAAAAAAGATGAAAATATTATTAATATTTTATTAATATTATTAATATAAGATGAAGATGGTATGATTATTTAATATCTTATTTGTCCTAATATTTTAGTTTTTTTATTTTTTGAATAATTTTTATCTTTAATTTTATTAATTTACCTCTTTCTAGACCAATAATTTGAGGGTAAAAAGAAGAAAATTATTTTCTAAAAAAAATTAACCCATGCCAAACACCCTTAAGAGGAGATGAAAAATTACAGCAGTAACTTTTCATCTCCTTTTTAACTCGAGGTCAAAATGCATCTTTAGTATTGGTTATTAAATACTATGATAGAAATTAAGAGATAATACTTATTATTTGACTAAAGAGTTGTCAACAAAATATAATATTATTTCTAAATTGATAAGATTTTTATGTAGAGTTATATTTATTTAGAATAACTACCTAGATCATTATTCAAATCATATGATGACTATTATGATAAATTAATGGTTAGATACTTATTATTATCTAATATCCAAACAACTGAAGATCTCTGAAATCACTGTAACTGTTGTTGTAGCGGGATCACAACTGCTATTACTTTAAACCATGAATATTATGGCTCCAGGAACTCATTTTGAAGGTTATATTGTTATATAGGTAGGGCAACTAAGGCAGATTACCATGTTTTTAAGTATTTCTTTGTATATCACATGTTTAATTGCAAAAGAATTAGTAATTAGAAGAAAAATATTTTAGTATTGATGTTATTAGTGTTTTTGGCCGTGTTAATGATCATACGATGAAAAAATATTAGGTTAAAATATACTTTTGATTCTTATATTTTTATTTAAAATTTATTTTAGCCTTCAAACTTGTAGTTGTTATAGTTTAATACCTAAGTGTTAAGAATATTGCATACATTTCATTACGTAGAAGTTAATTAAAATTGACGGAATATCTAACACTTCATTCTACCAATTAATTCATGTCTTCACATTAGAATGATACATCAATTATTTTATTAATTTTAATCAATTTATATAACGAAATATTAAGAACGTAATATTCTTCAAATATCTTAAATTGTAACAACTGAAAGTTGAAGGATCAAAATGAATTTTGAATGAAAGTTTGAGAATTAAAAATATATTTTAATCAAGATATTATCAATAAAAATAAAAAAAAGAAAAAGAAATATGTTCCTAAAGAAGTGAAACAGCCAGATATGCCACTCTTCGTCAATGTCCATGACAAAAGTAGTTTGAATAATTTTCTGGCTGTGATTACTAGCTACCAGTCTCATCCAATCCTCAGCAGTAAGGTGAAGCCAACCGTCATCTCACATGCCTTTGAATTTGAATTAGTGAGGATTCCAACATCATGTTACAACCAAATACTCCAACATATGGAATTTCTTTTGAACTCGTGCTTATCTCTTTTGGGATCAGTGGGCGGCTCCAATCTCCCCCCTTGCTTATCTCTCCAACCTATTGAAAATTTTATATCGACACCAGCTTTTATCATTCAAACACAAATAAGGCTCAATAGCGTGTGGATGTTGGATCATACCATCTACAAGATATCTCCCATGTTCAGTAGAAGTTTCTTAACTAAGAAAACAAAGAAAGCCAAAAAAAAGAAAGAAAGAAGCAAAGCAATCAACAAAGACCACACCTATCGTGATGTTGTGCTTTATGAAATACTAAAAGTTATCTAACAAATGAATCTTAGTTATAACACTTTAAGCTCACTTGCTGATTTAATTAATCTATTAGCGGACTGAATCTACAACACTCCAAACCCACCTATTAGTTCAATTAATTTTTTAAGCTGGTTTGATTCAAGTCGACGTGGTCATAAAAACTCAAGTGTAAATTAATTGATAGCAAGTAAATTTAAATTATAACTTTTCCAACTTTTTTTTTTTTTCGTTCAATACGAGGCTATTCATGCATTGAGATATTACAACAGTATTTTAATTTGAGCTAATAAATAGGTCTTCAATATTTTATTCATAAAAACATTAGTCATTGATGTTACAAAAAATCTTTGGATTATTGGATCGATGAATCATCTAACAATTTCTTCAACTTTTTCATCCTACTACCTTATGGCTTCACACCTTTGTAATCATGCAAAAGAAATGGAGCGGACAAGCTAGTTTGCAAATAATACAAACAAAAGATCATATTTGCTTAGACCATGGTAGTTAAATTTTTAGAAATAGATTATAGAAAATATTAGACCTTCTGCAAGAAGCAAAGGTTCATAGCTTGATTCATTACCACACAATATATAAGATGACTAGGTGCTCAGATGATGGGAGATACGGAATTGTTTAGGATTCACTGTAATTCCTGAAAGAAGACAAACCTTTTCTCTCCAAATTGAGAAGAAGACGCCATAACTAACAAATTTTTGAAAAGCTAGAACGTACAAAAGAAGGGCTCCAGCGTGCCCTTCTAACAAGATGACCGATATCTGTCATTCAAGATTAGAACCTCCCAAATTGAGAAGAAGAAGACGCCAAAACTAACAAATTTTGAAAAACTAAAGCGACAAAACGTACAAACAAAGGGCTCCAATGTGCCCTTTTAAGAAGATCAACGATATTTATCGTTTAAGATTAGAACCTGCATTAGCCAAGGGATTTTGGCTAGTCCTGCTTGATAAAACAATTACAAAACAAGTAGCCAAACAAATAAATCCATATTATTTAGCACAAATTGATCAGGCCCTTTAGAAACTGGGCTGTCCCTATTGACCAATTTTGAAACATCCAATCCACCAAACTAGTTTTTTTTTTAATTTTTGATCATTTCTGCTTCTCAATAACTATATATTGAGAAGATAATTGCATACATATTTATCTTTATTGAGTGCAATAAAAAGATAACTCTATGCAATGTGAAAACAACTGTGTGGAGAGAATGGTATTGGAAGAGAAACCACGTATTAGAGAAACTTTATAAGATGAATTTAATTTTATGGTTTCAATCAATAAGGAGTTGTTCTCGAGGTTTGATTAACTTCTTAGTAACTATCCCTATTATCTACTACTATTAGAAACTAGAGTTGGGTGCTCATAAAGGTGTGCCCATGCTTGGTCCAATAAACTACCTTATAGAGCTGTCACCTCGAGAACTATCCAATTATAAAAATTAATAGAGGGAGATCATAAATGGGAGATTCATCTTCTCCTCCTATCCTTCTCTGCATCCTTGAGTCTCAAAGATACTTGGGTCATGAAATAGTGTTTTTATTCCAAGTGTAAATGGTTTTCCATCCATAAAACAATTATAAATCCATGTCATACAATGAATAAACTGAAGGTGGGAGGCCCAGGACTACAAGTTAGAGCATGTGAATCTAGCCAAAGAACAATCCTAGAAATGTTAATCGCACGCACTTCTGCAATGTAAGTTGTTGCTTTGTTTTTTCAAAACTGATTTGATTTCTTATATTGGTATTAGAGTAGGTCTCTTAATTTTTAAGGCTGTAAGGTGCTATTTTGAGGCATGTCAAGCTAATCAACAAGCACACTATTGTGGCCTTCACCTGCATGCTATTATAACCTCTGTCAATATGTGTTTATTAATTGACTTAATCCACGAGCTGGTAGACAAGGTTTACCCAAAAAATGAGTGCCAAAGAAGTTTAACATGCTTGCTATAGCTTTTGTAGGCTTCAATGACTAACTTTTCCTTTGTTAATTTTTAGGGCTTGCTTTTTTCACACATTTTACAGCCTATAGAGGTGATGTCATGACTGTAGAACGGCAGCTGTTACTAATGTGGAATTTAAGAGAAAATTATAGCCTTTCGAACCAATTTTCTCTCAAATGTAACCCTTAAATTATTACTCGTTGCTATTGGGTATTGACTGCATTGGAGTCTTCAAAATGACAGTCTAAGAAACGAAAAAGGCATGGGTTGAAAGGTTGGCAGTGGGTGAGGTGTCAAGCACTTAAAAGAGGAGCAAGTGGTAAGTATATGTTTTAGCGTTTCTTTAAGGATGTCGACATTATTAGATATCGGAGCTCTCCAGCAGCGACACAATCTTAGACCAAGCACCAAGACGCGTGACGTTAAGGCGAAGCTTCGGAGCCTCGGGCTCATGATGGCGACTGGCGGCGATGGAGACCACGAACATGCTGTCGCTATTAGAATCTCTTTTTTTTTTCTTTATTTTTTTCGTTCGATTCAGACCACCTGGCCTCACGATGGGAGCGGGTCAATTAGTATGCGTCGGCTGCCAGCCTGTTTTGACGTTAAATTAATTGGGTGGGGTCGTGCTCTGGCTCCCATGCATGGCGCACGTCTTGCAATAGCTTATGATAGGGATATTTCATGATCGGGACGAGCATGAGTTGAATTAGATAGGTTTTAAGTTAAAATCAAAAATTAGTTCAATCAAAATTGATTCTAAAATTTTGAATTCAGAATCAAATCAATCTTATCTTAAAACTAATCCAAAACTAATCTAATTAAATCGGATTGATTCTGAATCAGTGATAGATAGAACCTATTTTCTTTGTTTTTGCATTAGCTCTAAATTCTTTTACTTTTTTATCATTTTTAATATAATAAAGGTTTTTTTTTTAGTTATACTAGTTTGATGAGATGCTAACAATTATCATTAAAAATGCTAAAAAAACTAGCAATATTGATAAATATTATTTGATTTTTCTTTTTTTCTTTGGATGACACTATTCTAACATTTAATAACTATTTTTTTAGTTATGTTAACTAAAAAAAGATTTATATAATATTTGTTGATCAATTTAATACTAAATATCTTTAGTAGAGATGGTAGATAATTTATGAAATATATCTAAGGTCTCTAATTTGATTCTTAAAATTTACTTTATTTTTTGGTTGGTTCTCGGGTCAGAACCAAGGAGCCGAGCCGATCCCTGAAACTAAGAACCAACCCGATAGAGGTCGGTTCTAAGATTTTGGATCCATAGCCAACCTGATGAGCACCAAGAATTGAACCAACCCGACCTAATCAAGTCGGGTTGGTATCGGTTCTCGGGTCAGAACCAAGGAGTCGAGCCGATCCCTGGAACTAAGAACCAACTCGATAGGGATCGGTTCTAAGATTTTGGACCCATAGCTAACCTAATGAGAACCAAGAACTGAACCAATCCGACCTAATCAAGTTAGGTTGGTATCAGTTCTTGGTCACCCTAACTCATTGTTGTCCCCTATTCCATGGGCATGACGCATCTCTATCAAAGAATTTTATAGCTAGTGTTAGCCAACTTTGATAAGGTGTTTCTCATGGCCCGCCACGTGCAGCCACTAGAGCTGCAAAGGGCTCGGGTTGAGTCAAGTCATGCATAATCTTGATTAGATCGAATTTTATATTCAGATCTTGATTTTGAATCCATACCCAATCAATTTATTGGTTGGATCGAATCAGGTTTATGAAAGAAATTTTAGACCGAATAGATCATTTTGTTTTATTTGGATCTAATGCAAAATATTATATTTAAGTCAAGCATCTGACTATTATTTTATTACTAAAATCCATTAATTATAATAAACAAATAGAATCACTTATTTTTTTATTCAAGAACTCTTAATTCTATCAAGTAAATGATTATCCTTAAGTCTATAAATTATAATATTTAAAATATTTATTGATATACTTAAATATATTATAAATAAGTATCTACCAAAATAAATAATAAAATATAAATATTTAGATATAATTAGAGAAAAAAGATTGAAGAAGATTGATATTAGGATGTAAAGGAGAATTAGTTTAAATTAAAGTCCATTTAATGAATTTATAAAGACAATTGGAGTAAAGAAAAACAAGATCTATATAATTAAGATTTATGAATTGAAATAAATGGGTTCCGATCAGGTTGGATCAAAAATATAAGATCTAAACCTAATCTAGAATTTAGATCAAGTCTAATTTTTAGGCTTAACCCAACCCAAGGTTTCTAAATACAAATGGGTTAGGCTTTATTAGGTTGAGACCAAATCGGATCGAGGGTTAATTCGATCCATTTGTAGCCTTAACAGCTACTGGGAGACAACAGGCATATCTGGTTTTTCCTTGTCCTTCAATGTTCTAACCTTATGTGATTGATTATAGATTTTTTTTTCTTTAAAAAATATAGAAAATTTATTTTAATTCTAATTGGCGTGATTTTTTTGATATAATTTTTCTAGTTTTATGCACTTGATCTAGTTATAAGTGTGAGTAATAAATTGATTGATAGCCTGAGCATTGGAATGCATGGCCAAGGACAAAATATGAGCACCTTGATTTGACATATGATGTGTGATGTGAAATTTGTATGTTTTTGATATGTTTAATTTTGGAAGATAGTAAAATATGTCTTCATGTTAGGTAACCTGTTTATCTCTTTGTTTATTCCCTGGAATATTATGCTATGACATGCAATGCTCTTTGTATTACTATCATAATTTATATGGTTTTGGGGTATGTTGAAATAATTAAACATAATAGATGATTTTATTTCATGAAATTAACATGCTTATTGGATGATTAAATGTGTGCACCATCCTATATCATAAGTTTGCATGATAACATGGCTTGAATGCCATATTAAGTATGGGAATTTAGACATGAGGAATTATTGAGAAATTACTCATCTTATTCCTAGATTTTGTATATAATTGAATTAATTAATAAAAATTAGACTTTGTTTAAGGGAGATAATTAGTCATGTAACATTCTTTGGATTCTATGACATATGTTAGATTTTTATTTCTTAATTCAAGAAATGATTGCCATATTATGTTGTTCGTATGCCGAGTTAGTTGTCGATTTTGTGCACTTTTTCCTTATCTCTTTTAGTTGACTATGGTTGCAACCAAATGCATTGTCGCTAATCTCAAATATGGTAAAAAAAAAAATTCATGATGTTTGGCATTGTAAGATTTAAGTATTTCTATGGTAGGGCACACTAGATACCATAATAAAGTCAATGACAGAGCTTGAGTATGAGAGCTCGGCATGGCATAGATGAGACCAATAAGCCTATCATACTTGAAAGATAAAAGAGTATGTTGCTCGCATCTTGTTCCTGAATAGTATGGAAAAAAGTATTACAACATAATTTGAGAAGTACAATGGTGACTTAGGATGCTATAAAGATCCAGCACATTGGAACCTCTACCACTAAATTGAGCCAACTCACCTTGAAATTTGATGTCAATAAGAACACAATGACCATTCCATGAGGTAGTATTTTATGGTCAAGTAGACATGATTATTAAGTTGAGAGCTACAGGCCATGATTAATGGATAAATTGTAAGTGCATGTTGTCATTTGTTCTCTAACTCTCGGGAATGCATAGAAGTGAATCTCACCTACGATGAATATATCAAAACCTATGATGATGTTTCTTGTCATGTAACACTCAAGGGGGAACACTTTCTAGCTCAAAAGTTTGCTAGGAAAGCATATCTATAGAGTCTACCTTGCACAAGGCATCTAGCTTTAAATATAAGAGAACTAAATATGGAGAACCTAGACAAAAGCAAGAAGGCCAAGATATTCCTAGGAATGCCGAGGATTAGAGGGCAAATATAACCATAGTAACCTGAATCACTTTGCTCGTGAGTGCATTGAGTTGAAAGCGTACTCTTAACTATTTGATTCCTCCTATTTATATGTTAGCTGTTATTTGATGTTGTCTAAAATTGTTCCTATTCAAGTTGCATACTCTACAACAGACTATATAATGAGGTGCTGGACAACATATGTAAAGTTTCATTGGATTCCAACAAGAAATAGATTGATTTACATGGGAAACAATACTAGCATAAAGGTCCTAGGGTTGGTTCCTGTAAGTTGGTAGTGTAAGGTGGATGCATGTTGCATCTCCATGATATTTTGCATGCACCTAAGATTTGATGAAGTCTTGACTTGATACTAATCTCTCCAGGTTTAGGTTTTAAATTTGAACATGTTGACTATCGTGTAAGGTTATATTTATGAAGTACTTATCATGCTTGTGGATATTTATTGGATGGTTTTATACTATTGGACATTGCTTATATTATCAATAGTTATTTCTCCTATATTACCTATTCTAATGATGATACTTATAATGACTTTATTAAACAGGATACTAGATTAAAACGTCTAAAGACAGATAGAATGAATAGATTAGTTGGAGAAGCTCTCATTGGCTCAATTGCTTAGGTTGACTTGCCTCTTTATGAATAATATTTAGCTAAGAAAATAAGTAGAAAATCATTTGATAAAGCAACTAGAAACTTAACATCCCTACGACTAATTCATTTGGGTATTTGTAGTCTAATGAATGTGAGAGCAAGATATGGTGCTTTATATTTCATCACTTTAATAAATGACATCATGCTTTACGGTCATATCTACTTGATCTTCTTATTAGTATTAGATTGCTTCAAATATTATTTAAGATAGATTGAGAATTTATTAGACAAGAGCATCAAGACTGTTAAAATTGATCATAGTTGCAACTATATATCTGGAAAGATAATAGCTAAATTATTAACTATTTTTAGAACTTCGCAATAAAATAGTATTACAAAGAAGGAATAGGACTCTTCTAGACATGATTAGATTGATATAGCACAAGCTAATTTAGTTATCTCCTATTAGCGAGATGCACTATTAACTATAGCTTACAATTAATTATGTGCCATCTAAATATATACCTTCTATTTTATATGAATTATGGAGCAAAAATCTTGATTTTATAACTTGTGTTAATAAGGTTTAACAACTTACATTCATACTCCTCGTGTGTGTGTGTATATATATATATATATATATATATATATATATATATATATATATATATATATATATATAGGAAGTTGGGCCTCAGAAAGTGTGACTCTATTAGATACATAGAATATTCCTAGAGCTATGTACTGATTAGAAAAGAAGCTAATCGTGATATAAATTGAATCATAGAATTTCATTATTTTAGAAGATGCCTTTATTAGCAAAAACAAAATTACTAAGGACTTCCTATTTATAAAATGGAAGATCTAGATCTAGCACATCTTTCAAAACAAGTTGAGGAGCATTAAAAAAAAAAAAAATCTCATCCTCTTGGGAAGAGTGGGAATAACATACCCACTAGACCAACTCTAATGGTGCATGATTAAGATGAGCTTATTCATGTAAAATTCATTCATAGTAGAATTCATCATGCTCTATTTGATCAAATAAACCAATGTATAAAGCATGTAAAATTTCAATAGGACTTATTTTCGTATTGCTAAAATTTTCACTCAACTAAAACATGATCTTATAGCTCTGATACTATTTTGGATAAACTACAGTTTTAACCCTTGAACTTAGAGGAGTGTACCACTTTAATTCTTGAACTTCAAAAAGTTATAAAAAGGATTTTGAACTTTTCATTGTATTTCTCTCTGTTCCCTATCGTTAAACAGAAAAGATGTCATTTGCTTGAATTCAATATGACAGCATATATGGCATATATAATGGTAAAAATAAATTTAAATCCATTATCAATCCGTTAACCTCTTAACCCAATAACCAAAACCCAATTAAAAAAAAATCCTTCCCCTTCCCTCTCCCCTCGCTCGGCGCCGCTGCTCCCCCCTGTGGTTCCTCCGCTCCGCCTCGCCACTCCCTCCCTCTGCTCAGCGCCGCCGCCCCCCTTCCCCCCTCCCTCCCCCTAGTTCCTCCGCTCGGCGCCGCTGCTCCCCCCTCCCCTCGGTTCCTCCGCTCGGCGCCACCACTCCCTCCCCCCGCTTGGCGCCGCCGCTCCCTCCTAACCTATGTGGCCCCCCTCCCCCCTTCTAACCCATGCGCCCCCATTCCCCTCCAGTCGCCGAATCCGGGCTTTCCGCTGCTGTTTTACCATATCTTGGTGAGAGGAGCTTCTCCTTCCTACTTGTCAACTTTTTCATCTGTGAGATCTACAACTAGTCATGCAGTACGTAATTACCATAACACTAATGCAGCTAGAGCGCTCTATCATTTCATCCAGTGCTTCTGAGATCTCTCTCAGCCATCTCCCTTGTGAGCCACGTCTTGTTCCAATTTCGTTTGCACACGAAAATCGTGTAGATATTATTTCAGTACGTATAACTAGGCTAAGGGCTGCAACTCTAGAACCACGGTGGCCGCAAGTCTTAAGAGAAGTGAGGCAGTTTCCAATGAGCAGCTTTAGTATATCACGCTACTAGCAGAGGTACTTCTTCGATTGGTTGGCTTTTAACACGATGAGAATATTTAGCCTCTCCAGGAGCGGCGGCGCCAAGCAGAGGAACCAGGGTGGAGGGGGGGAAGGGGGGAGCGGCGGCATCGAGCGAGGGAAGGAAGTGGCGGCGCCGAGCGGAGGAACCAAGGGGGGAAGGGAGGGAGCGGCGGCGCTGAGCGGAGGAACTAGGGGGAGGGGAGGGGCGGCGGGAGGTGGGGGGAAGGAGGGGAGCGGCGGCGCTGAGCGGAGGAACCAGGGGGGATGGGGGGAGTGGCGGCAGGGGGAAGGGGGGAGGGCGGCGCCGAGCGAAGGAGCCAAGGGAAGAGGGGGGAGGCGATGCCGCACGAGTTGGGAAGGGGGGAGGAGGGGGGCGCACGGTCAGGGAAAGAGAGAGGGGGGGGGGGGGTGGTGGTGGTGGTGGTGGTGGTGGTGGTGGTGGTGGAAGGGGAAGGATTTTTTTTTAATTGAGTTTTGGATATTGGGTTAACGGGTTGATAATAGGTTTAAATTTATTTTTATCATCAAGAATGTCATGTGTACTATCATATCAGACTGAAGCAAACGCGTCTCCCTTATTTAACAGTAAACATGAAAGAGAAACAAAATAGGAAGTTTAGAATCACTTTTGCAACTTTTTGAAGTTCAAAAACCAAAATGACAAATCCCTCCCTAAATTTAAGGGTTAAAACTGTAATTTATCCTACTATTTTTATTAGCCTTAAGTTTAATTTATAATTGGCTAAGAATAAGACAGATAGATGAGCATTTGATATGGGGTTCATGGTTGTTGGATTTTAGTTTAGTAATTCAAAATTTTAGTCTCACATTGGATAGTTAAAATACATAAATTCACTTAAATAGAGATCCTAGTTTTAAGTAATGTAATCTAATAAGATATTTAAATGGATAAAGATTTATTTTTATCTCTTTTTATTCTTACTTCTTTTTTAAATATATGGATGCTATATTCTTATAAAAGATGCTATAACAAGAAAGATATGTATACTATTGCATCTAATCAGAATATGCTCCTTCAAATCTACACATAGAGGATTAGATCATTATTTTTATCAATCCAAAACAAACTCAATACAATTGAGAAGAAATTTGAGAGATTGAGTGAACTCAAGTGCATCTATTAAGCATTTAAAGAAAGGATTGAGTCCATATAAAAAGAGAGATCTTTATTAGATTGTTTTATTAATTTTCATAACATCTAGATTTGGCTGATTTGGGTTCACCCTAATTTTTCTTCATTAGAGAGCAATTGAATGAAAAAATGCAATGATTTATTATATTTTAAGAGTAGATCGCTATCAAATGTTTATACATGGGTAGAACGAATTCTACTCTAAAGAGAGCGCCATCCATAACACACCTTAAATCGAATAATATTATTTCTTAACTCTTTATTTGTAATAGTGAATACATCAAAAATTACTTAAAGTAAAAGATAAAATGTTCCAACAATGATTTCATCTAGAAGAGAGAAAGGATATGAAGAAATTTTAGATTTGAAGTCCCTTAACCAATCGTACTATTGTCTCATTTTAGTTTACTTTTAGAGTTCTCTTTTACATACAAAAGTTGTGTTATATATCATTTAAATGCATAATTTTGCATCCACCATGCATACAAGAGATAAGTAAAAAACCCAAATAAAATAGCATATTACATGTTATGTTAAGAAATTGATAGCCCAAAAATGGCTAAAATGGAATACGTGATAGTCCAAGAAGGAACAAAGCAATACTTTCAATACTTCTTGAGCCTAGCTCATTTATAAAATAAAATAGGACTCTATATTTTATAGGAAAAGCTCAGAAAACTTCATTCACATTTATTAGAATTTATAGTTATAAGTGTATGGGTTTGAAATTATAATAGAAAAGAAAAGGTTATAATAAATCCCTTATATTCCTAAACTATAGCATCAATAGGAAAAGATTATGACAACTCCTTTACCTTCCTAAACTACAACATCAAGTTTAAATATACAAATAAAGACAATGACTAACTGATAGATAGCACATGCTTTTTATTTGTAAAAGATAAGATTTCATTTGCATGCAACATGGTGGATCCAATTGAGACCCTAATCTTGGACTTAAGCAAGTGAAATGTTGGATGTGGTTGGGGTTTTGTGAGTGCATCAGTAAGCTGATCGGAAGCGGGTTCAAGGAATGCTGGCTGTTATTGCATGGAGAGGAATTTTGAATGTTTGATTTGCAAGTGTGATGGGCAATGGCAATGGTAAAGTCGATCAGAGGCTCATAGCATTTAAGAAAGTTCTTATGTTCAGTTAATTTGTTATAAAGCTCTTCAAAAGTAATTGGATGTTCATGTGCCTGAATAGCAATAAAAAATCTCCTTAAAATTTGGCCTTGGACCATTGAGGGCATGATTGAGAAGATCATCATCACTGACAAGGGAATTGAAGATCTACAAGTGTTTAGTAACTGGTTTGGTACCTCAATTTGTATGTATGAGACAGCTTATTCTCAAGGCTCATGATGTGAGAGTATGTCTTGCTAGCAAACAAATGCTCTGACTTTGCCTAGGCTTTAGGAAAAGTTTTTGTTGAGGCAACAAAATGAACCATTGCTTTAGAAGTTGAAGTAAGAATGGCACAAAGGAGAAGTTGGTCTTGTCGAATCTAATGTGTGTGAGTGGGATTATCAACAATGTCGCTATTGGACATAATTGTAAGTGAAGGATAAGGAGTTGAACCCGTAACAAACATCATAAAATCATAACTAGCATCGAGAGAGTAAAACTAAGCTCTCCAAGAAGGAAAATTTTAAGAGATAAGTTTTATGAGAAGCTAGGAAGCTATATTAATGGTGATCAAAGTAGGCTGAGAAGAAGACATTGGACTTTGAGAAGAAATAGAGATGGAAGGAGTAACACTAATGGAGCTTTCGGTTGTCATAGAAGCAAATAGAAAATAGAGATGATGGCTTATGAGAGCACTTATGTTGTAATACCATAAAATAAAATAAGACTCTAGGTTTTGTGGGAAAAGCTCAAAAAACTTCACTCATGTTTGTTGAAATTTATGGTTACAGATGTATAGGTTGAAGAATATAAGAGATAAGAAAACATTACAATAAATTCTTTATCTTCAGAAATCACAGCATCAATAAGAAAATATTATAACAAATTCTTTATCTTCCTAAACTATAGCATCGAGTTTGAATATACTGATAAAACCAATAACTAACCGATAGAAGGCACATGATCCTTATTTGTGGAAGATAAACTTTCATCCATATTAATTTATATCCTGAGTTGCTGCCGCTACTATGAAAAAATAATGTCAAACTGATGTAGCAACAATGCTATTCTTAAGCTTAATAATTGTTTGCACATTTGTTCACAAATCCATAAATTCATCCTTCATTTAACCCTGAAGGAGATAAGGTTGATAATTTACCTAAATGCAAAAGTTCTTGATCAAATGGCTTTGCTTCCACAATCGCATATCCACTTTCGTATCTCACACGTCCCTCAAGAACTCTGGACGCTAAAATTGCTAACAGAAAATAGGTTATAAGAGTCTCCTTTTTGATTCACACTCACACTACCTCACCCTTCATTGATGATTGATGTGAAAGTTTATCCAAGAGAGAGTTTTCTTCTCCTTGTTCTTACAAATTTACTCTGGCCTCAAAACAACATATGAAGCTAAATACATAGCGAGAGTTGGTTTTAGAGACCAACTCAACTGCTACTCTTATGTGGACATTGACTTGATTAAAACTAAGTTATCCACCAACAAACCCTAAAATTATTCATAACTTCAAAAACTTAGGTTGTTGTTTCCAAAACTAAAGAATATTTTTCTCTCCCAGATGACTATATTAATGAAATAGATATATGTGGCTTCCTAAGACAAGCATAATGCTGTTAATTGATGAGGCCCCTAGTAATCTATTAAGTTATTTTTTCATTTTACTCCTTTTTGAGTAAAATTTAAACGCAGTTTCTAATGAGTTTTCAGCAATCAGTCCAGTTCATAAAAACAATTCTGCAAATGACTCACCATCTCCAGCTTGGATTCAGTGCATTAAAGCAGGAGGTAAACACAGATTGGAAAATGGTTCTGCTATTTAATTTTGGAAAGACACATGGTTAAACTCTAGTCCTTGAAAAAATCATTTCCCTATTCTCGATAATCTGGAACCAAGAAGAATGCTCCAGTCAACAGATGCCATGTCTAGTGTTTTTAAATCAGATGATCCATGGGGTTGGTGAGGAAATGATTCAACTAATACAACAGGTTTATGGTTTTTCTTCCTCAAAGGGGCAAACTTGGTTGTTTGGATGTGAACAACTAATAAAGCTTTCACTTGCAATAGTTGTTATAAGATGAGTACGTTTTGGTCATGAGGAGATTATTGCTATCCCATAAAAATTGTTCATAGAAAATCTGTCTTCACAATCAAATTGACTTGAGAAGAATAATTTGCATTCCAAAGTATTGGCTCTTTAAAATTTAAATCTATACCTACTAAAAAAAAAAAAAAAATCTGTCGCTTGGTTCTACTGGAGATGTTAACAAGAAACATTCCTAATATTTGAAAAGATAACTTTGAGCTCTCTCAGCAAATTATAGATGTATTTTGATTCATTATTCAACCAAGCTATCACTATAGTCGAGTCATCCTCGATAATACAACCAGAGGTGAGGGTAAAAATCGATAACTTAGCTTACACCCCATCAAGTAGATGCCAACGCTACAATGAAAACTGAAGGCATTTGTATAGGAACAGAATTAGCAAGTAAAATTCTTCTAGAGGAGCTGTGATCAAGAACCTAGCAGTTGCACTATGAGATCTGACCGAGCCATCAAAGTTTATTTTTTTAAAAAAATCTAATTGAGGGGGTTGCTTGATGATCCGATATGAACTGCTTGGTGAAAAATAGACCTTGGATTGAAGATTTTTTGCTATAATAACTGTTATAAGATGACTTATAAGATGACTACGATTGCTCCTGTTACTTCCAACCTTAACACTTACTCTATGGAAAACACCTAGACCTAAAAGTTTAGATGCTTTTGTGTACCCTTTTCTAACCACAGAATTTTTATAGCGGAAAAGTTTTTAGGAACTCGCCGGCCCTAACGCCTAGCTCCTTGTCAACAAGATGCTTAGAACTTCTCTAGTCTCATCCATTCTTAACTTCTTTCTTCAAAAGTTGAACTGGGCTGGAAGGATACGATTCTAAAGAAAGATTGGCATCTGATGAGTTGTTTGTTCTTTTGACTTCAGTTTGGTGGTGTGTCTAGCTCGCAAAGATTAGGCGGATATTCCGTAAAGAAAAAACGGGTGTAGTCGCTGTGTTGGATTCTATTAGCTTTCCAAGTCAAAGAATGGTCCAAGACAGCTGCTGCTGCCGCAGAGGTGTAAGAAAAGCTTGGCCATCTCTTCTCTCCTTATTTTAAACTAATTTATCTTCTTGTCATTTTGATGCCCTAAGTTACCTCCATATTGTTTATCTTCTCTAAAAATGCTCAATAAATCCATAAGTTGCACTAATCTTCTCTCGCTACATGGCAAGAGAATTATTTGTGTGGACATAGCAGCAGCTGCGGGTCATTTTATTCTCATGCCTTTTTCCTCCTTTTCTTTCTCTACAACATTACACACTTTTGAGCTTCTCTCTGTAGCAAGTATGATGTTTTCTGCTTGATTTACTGCACATGGACAAGTTCAGCAGCTCCAAAAGTTTTTACCAAACCACCACATCCAGAAAGAATGCAAGCTCCTCTAGACAAAATTGGTCCTTGAATTCCCATATTAAATACTTTTTTAGAGGAGAAAGTTGAACAGGACACAACTAATTCATTAAGAAAACAAAAAGGTACAGCAGAGTTCCATATGCCAGGTAATTACACTGATATGGTGACAAAGGTTGCCAACCCCTGATAAAAAAACAATTTCTTGATGGGAACAAAGCCAGAACAAAGGCAAATGACTCTGTTGTCCTTGAGTTTAGTTCAAGTCTTTTTTAATATTATTAAAGCATATTAAATAGATTGGCAAATAGATTCATGTCAAGCATTCCCACTAGTAAATGCGCATCGCCGAGAATATTGGACTGAAACAGATTTGAATATGATCCAAGTTGAGAATTCAACATTTTTTTTTTTTAATTTAAAGACCACGAGGTCCGTTTCTTCTATATCTCCAGATAGGGGGTTTTATCTGCCCCTTTAACCATGCTCAACATAAGTACATAATGATTATCAAATGTTCAGTTAACCGTTATGAATGATGTTAGGACCTGACCACCTGCCAAAAAACTTAATAATCCATGAGGGTTTTAATTTAAAGATGATAGTTGGTTTTATACATGAATTTGAGGGGAGTTGTCATGAGTCGGTATCAAATGACCAAGCATTTCAGTGACCGCAAAATAGCTCTATCAATGAAAAGGAAATTGTTAGGTATGCCTTGAATTTATGAATTTGATTTGATATGTGACCTGGCTCGATTATCTTTAGATAGTGAAATTTTTCTTTTTTCATTTATTGATGGATGTAAACTAGTAGCCCAATCATATTAATTCTATATACCTTATATTTTTTTCTTTATATTCATTATACCGCTATCCGAGCTTTACTATAACAAAAACATGCTCGAGGTTAGTTTGCGAATGGATTCAAGAGAGGTTTGACCTCAAAGAGCTCAAGAAGGGACTTGTTTCCTGATTGAATTTTAAGAGAGTAATCCAAAGTTTGTCCTTGCTACCCCCACCCCCTCTCCCCTAGCCCAACACCCCCTCCCCACCAAAAAAATAAAAAAGCACCACATTAGGGATGATACTTCATCTGCTACAGCCACTCTATCTGCAGAATATTCATTAGAGTGCTGGTGATATGTGATAAGTAATTTAGAAACTTCATATTTCATGTACTGAAGTTGATCAAAGCTTGCCATGTCTTTCTCATGGCTCCACTTAGATGATCATGTCTTGAACCTTCAATGTTAGATGCCTTGTGTCCATTACTGTGAATTGAAGATCCAACACAAACCTAACCCTATTTTAGGTAAACACCTTTCTCCTGGAACCTATTATGAATTGCACTCAACAAAATCAATGAATCAATATGATCCAAATAGAGACAGTAATTCCCTAAACCAACAACAAGATTAAATTACACATTATGGGCAGCGTGCTTCATTTTCACCACTCATAAATAATAATATTGAACACCAAAGTCAAAACGATCACGAATATGCAACCTCGAATCCTGGCTAGCATGAAAACAAAATGGCTCCTGGCAATTCTTTCTTTATTTTTTAGGTATAGACCTACTTGCAAAGTCCTCTTTATTATTTTGAGTAGAAATCTCCATGATAATGTCCCAAGAGGACTCTAACTGCTTCTCAAATCCATGATGCATTCCAATATATATGAAAGTTAAATATAAAAATATTTTCCTTTTAAGACTTAAGCGAATGAATAAAAGGAAAGTTTTAGTGTCATGTACGATGGCAAAGGCATTATCAAAGAGGAAGCCTCTATTCTATAAAAGCCAACCAAGTTTAAGTTTGATGAAGCCCTCATAAATTGAGAATGGAAGACTATTTGGTTTGTCCCTCCCAATTCTTAATGGAGGATGTAAAGTGGAAAGGACGAAGCGTAGAACTGGAAGTCATTCAAAGATTTTGGCCCCCTCTAAAGGGAGAGAAGTTAGCGCTGGTTAGTGAGTGGGATTGGAGAGCGAGGTGTTTGGAGAGAAATCCCTTCAGTTACTTCTCTTTAGAAGACAACCTCTTCTACCTAAGAGAGCTCACTGGAGAAAATCCTCAGAGCCCCATGGATTTGCGAAACCGGTCCCCGGTTGTGGAGGTTTTTACAGCCACAAGGGAAAAGGAAAGATATGGTGTTCCACTATTGCGGTTCCAAGCCCATGTGCGTACATGCAATGCATGACAACGTTTTGTTCTCGAGCCATTTGAATGCCAGTTGTTCCTTGATTCCTAGCAATATGATGTCAGTTTTTTTTTTTTTTTTGTCAGGAAGACAATCTGATTGTCTGCAATTGATCCCTCTGCCAGTCACGGTGCTTCCTCCACCCAACCCAAAAATACGATTCCTCTACCATAATTTTTACTCATTTAAATAATTTTTACCCATTGAAATGAAGTCACGGAGTTTCCTCCACCTAACCAACGCCATGCCTCTTTGACAATCTTGTCTTACTCTAAAATCACCATATATAACACAAACTTTTGGAATGGGGTCCTGACTTTTTTTTTTTTTTTTTTTTTTTTTAATATTCTCCAACCAATGGAGGTCTTGCACATCATGAAATACATTCTCAATCTTATCTATCATATGAATTGCACAAAAGCCAATCGAATTTTTACCTACCATTATCAAGGGTAGTCATCATCTACAATGATCCATTGGGAGAGTGATTTCTACCATAACATCTTTTGATTCGTACATAGAAGGCATTATATGCTTTCAGATAGCTGAGATGATAAGAATGTTAGCAATTTGTTCTCTTGTTAAGATATATTCAAAGCAAATTCCAGTTTAAAGAGGGCCTCATAAAACACCGACAGCTTGAGTATGTTTGACAGCCTTGTTTTGTGCTTAAGTTCAGTAAAGAAGACGCATCGACGCGAATGATCCAAAGGTAAGACTTTCATTGGAGGCATAATCTTATCATGTGTACTGCATACAATTATCATTGGTGAGACTCTTGTGATCCATCAAATGTATTTCTGCGAGTTTTTCTTCGTTTTTGATAATCTGCAAACCAACCCTTTTCAAAGAAAAATACTTGATGGCTCTCTAAAAAGATTATCTAAACCACCAATCATGTGCAAAGGTTTATGTCTAACTCTAGTCTCTCCATATGCAACACAAACTCTTGATCGCTCTCATTGTCATATCATATGTATTGCATCTGCCAGACCCTAGAAGAAGATATAGGACAGTGGTCTATCAAGGCTAAACCTTTGCATCGTAGACCATGAGGTTCATCTCCTCTTCAAATACGCAACCCTTTTTTTTTTTTTTTTTTGTTAGACTTGTTTTCTAACTAGGAGGAGTGCTTTGATCCACAGAACATGAGGCTTTGGTGTAGCCACTCATGGAGCATGTGATGCCTAAACACAGAGATGCATGTGGCCTGGAGAGGTTGGAAAAATTGAAGGTCAGAATGATTCCCACGCCTAGAGACCTAGTCAAGCTGACAATATCTCAATGGGACACTCGCCCAGTGATCGGTCCAATTGCTCTAGCCCTTCACACATTTCCTGCCAAAGAAAAACAAGGTACAGTAACAGATTCACTCTTTTACAGACATCTTTCACAAGATCTGAAATTAAGAAGCATCCTCCTTACTAATGAGAGAAGAATTATAAAATGTATTTTTGGATTTATATAATTTGCTCAATGGGTCGCAAATCACTTATGAAATAGTGGAAAATTATGAAGTCTGTCACCAGCCAATTAAAGCTAGACAGCAGAAACTGAACTTGAATATTATTCCAGAAGTTCCAGTCAACTTAACCATGAATTCGTTTTCACCTTTTTAGGAACACAATACAAATGAGGTCACATTGACAGGCTTCTCTTACATGTATGATCGCATGCGAGGCCTCACAATGGACTGGGCTCCGTCCACAAAGATGGTGGTGCCAGTCATGTAGCGGGACTCATCTCCCAACAAATACAATACAGTGGAAGCAAGATCATTCTTGGGATCAAGCCATCTCAGAAGTGGCATCACATCCCTCGTGGACTTCTCTGCCTTATCCTTCCCCACCGACAGAGGATACTTATCTTCCAACTGCAAGCCACGGGCAATCGCATTGACTCTTATCTTATACTTGCCAATCTCCATTGCTGATAGCTGTGAGGGCAAGAATAGTTTCAGCAACATAAATTACTTTAATTCAATGGAAGGACATAAAATAGCACAGATACTAAAAAGATCATATTGGGATCCTGTATCATATAAGCTATTGTTGTGATGGTCACTTTCTTGAAAAGAAGAGAAGGATGGATTCAGCAAAAACAAAGAAACAATGCAATCCAAATACACATTATTTCTGAGGAAATCAACAATGACAGGAATCACCGTTACAAAGACCCACCTTTTTAATCCATCATTAGTTAGGAGGCCTATACCTCATTTGTGCTATGCAGAACATGAATTTAGAACAAGGCGGAGGAAAAATGATGACAACCTGAACACTATTATCCTTGGGTTTGATTTTCTAGACAAGACCAAGTCTATGATGCTGCAGCAATAGTCTTTGGAATGAGGTTGTGGTTGAAGCAATAATTAAGGGTGCCAGGAAGAAAATCATGAAATATAGGCAAACTGGTGGAAATCTCTGTCCTTCAAGTTTATCTCATTTGCACTGGTGGAAAACTGTCAAAGTAGAAAAGCATCTAGTGATTGGCAAAGCAACATGCCTTTTAATTAATTGTTTCTGGCTAACCATTTCTAGATTCTCAAATTGCACACCTTGACCTATGGTGCTTGGTAAAAGAAAGGAGCTCCTCTGGTCATATCCTAAGAACATAAGTTTTCATTAATTGATTAATGGTATCATTGCTGACCAAGAACCTTGTAGGTAGGAGGAAATAGGATAGAAGAGGAACTAAGCCACATTACAGCACATCAAACTTTTACCTGTGAACTATTTCCTCTATATACTGACAAGCTTATATAATAAGAAATTATATAAAGTGCTCCACCTTAATGCCAAAGACATCATGTCAGATTCTCCTTGGCCACAGTACAGCACACAAAAATCTCCTCCCCAAGTCAACGTATTCAATCTAGCCTCCAGTAGAAGCAGCTTTGAAACTAAGATTTTAGATAAAGAAACTATCAATACTCAAATATAAATGAAGCACTTTGTTAAATTCATGCTGCATCCACCTGCTTGACTGATAAATGCCCATAAAATATTTAGCAAAATTATATGCATTTAACAGCTTGAAGTTTTGCATATGTGGAATAGATGGCCTAATTCATTTTGCAATAAAGTAAAATCAGCAGGTCATATGGATTCTCAATGGTTTGATGATCACTTTGTCACTTGTGAACAAATCTATCTTCATGTTTTGAATTGGTTGGTCCAAAAGTATTCAAGGAAAACAAAATAGGATCTCTAAAAGACTAGTTAGAACATATAACTTAGTTTATCTGTTCCTCATCCACCACCAAGGTAGCTAGCTATAAGAACATGTCTGAAAGTACACAGACGCACAAAAGTGTATGGACACATATTAGTTAAAACTTTGGTTGCTCTGATCTTCAAGTGCATGATGATACGGTATGAAAAAAACATACATCTACGTAAGCAATTACATACCCGAACCAACTGCTGTACAGCAGCCAAACTTGAGCCATATGCAGCAGCACCTAAATACAGTCCTCTTTCCGCGCCAATTATCTGAGTTAGAAATACAATGGATCCTCCTGATTTGGAATCCCGCATTCGTTTAGCAACAGCTTTTAGCAGAAACCATGGTGCCATGAAATTAATTTTTATTGTTTTTTGATACTCCTGTTCAGTCATATGTAGACATTCTTGCATCTTTCCTGTCCAAGTGGTTAGATGTACAAAACATCATCTCATGAAATACATAGCAAAATCTTTCGACTATGTTAAAAAAAAAAAAATCATCTTAAGCACCAAAATGCCAGCATTTTTGAAATTCTGATAATGAGCATCTTCCATGGAACAAATAAACCAACTAACTTGTAGTTAACTTATGGTTTAAACCGCAGCTCTGAAGTGTTAAATTTCCAGATAATTAGTATATAAATCCATTGAGTATATGGAGCACCATGTAATAAGTTTCATCCTTATATTTTTCATGATCCTGAAATGTTTTTAAAGAAAGTAGAATGGTATATGATAGAGTTTTAAATATAGCTGGTTTTAAAAAGAGGGACCCGCACTAAAGACAAGTTATTATTTGAATAACTTGTGTTTTGGAAATAAAGATCCATGAGGCTGTATTCTTGAAACAAAAATTTATTAGCATTTTATTGGGGATAAAAAATGATTTTGCCTTTTATGTTTGGGCTATGAGCCTAGAAGATTTTTTTAGGAAAAAAAAATACTAAAAGAAATTTTTCCATGGAACATGAGGTGGTTGCAGGTGGGGTCAACTTCTCAGTGGACAACCATCATCCAGATTAGCTATATCGTCCCATATTTCATTCTGTTTTAATGGTTCCAGATTGGTAATCTTTTATAGCTCATCTATCTGATGCAAAACAGAGTGTCAATTGTGACTTAGTCCTAGTTGGAAAGCGAAAATGAACAATCCAGCCAGTTCTAAGCCTCTAAAAGAGGGATGAAAAGAATGGACAAATTAACAAAACTTTGATTGTTCTTTATTAACTTTTCATTCGTTGTTTATTAACTTTCATCCGATTTGTCTTCTCTTTTTGGATTTAATCTCTTCATCAACCTTCCAGGAAAGATGAAATTTTAATTTCAGATTTGAGGCCTCTTACTTTCACAAATCTAATAATTAAATTCATATTTTACACATGCATATCCACGAACAAAGTTGCATAGTACACTGATGCATATAGACTGGGAGAGCAACAAAGGATGTATTGAATATTTTCAAATCTTTAGGTGGATACATGAAATTCAATGGAGATTGCATTAGATTGCAGAAATTATCCTGGAGAACGGATACACTACTGATATTTTACAGATAGGTCCAGTCAGACAGGTGGAGAAAAATTCAGAAAACACAAAACCTGCTTATTTCACCAATGAATAATTGATACAAGTTGGTTCTAAGATAAGAAAAAGAAGGGAGATAAGATTTTCCCACATCCCAAGAGTTTAGAAATGGGGAAAAGGTGCAACTTGATCTTCCTTAAATTTAAGAGGAGCTATTAAGTGAAAAATAAAGAAAAAATCCACTCTCATCTTGCCTTATGAGTTTCTTCATTTAAGATTCATACTAAAATGCCTCAAAACAGTTAATTTTTGGATTCACATTCAACAATTATACTTGAATTTAGAAAGACCTTATGGGTGACAAAGGAATCCCAAAAACTCCCCATCATAATTATGCCTGGCATTAATTTGCCATCATCTTTGTTGCATTAATGGTAACAAATATGGTTGATTGCAAGTATAAAGTAAGATGATGCAATGGAAGACTTGCAAATTGATTATTAAAAATAACTCTCGTGACCATGAAAAAAAAAAGGAAAAAGCAAGATTTACAGGTTTGCAAGAGAAGATGATGCAGATGGCAAGTAGAACATTCACAAAATATGCTCATGTTCATCCATAATCTTTCTAGACAACTTGTGCCAGGGTTGAATTATTGCATGGTAAATGAGTTCTCTACCAAATATGAGATTTACAATTCTCACCAGTCTCACATAAACATTCATCACGTTATAACAGTATGATTAGCAACACCTCGACTTTCCCCTCAAGGAGGATCTTTATCAAGGTTCAAGCAAAAGATCAAAGTTTTGCTAAGTACACCACCAAAAATAAACCAACAACAACATTTCCTTCATCCCAAACTAGTTAGTGTCAGCTACATGAATCCTTTGAGTTATCACCACCAAAAATAATTGTACATAAAACAACTAGCGCTATTGATTTGTTGCTGCCCTCAGTTTTAGAAGATTTTGAAAATAAACCAAATTACTGCTGAATACTAAGACATATCATCCCTTTTACATTTTGCTATCACCTAACTGAGTAGAGTTGTCATCCCTGAAGTTTGTTTAAGTTTAGTAAGTTTTATTTTTTCTACTGGAATTTGGAACCAAACAAATATAACTGTTTTTCCTCCCTTGGGACAAGAATAAGATTCCTAGAAGTTTTTATCAATATATACTACTTATAATACAGGTCTATCTTGCTCAAACAAACCCATCGTAAAGACATACCACTCATAACTAGTCAATTTTTACTCCATGATGGCATGTATTTTAATTTGTTATCAGCTTCTGATGATGACCTCTTTGCCCTATCTGTTATTCATTGATCTAGTGCTTAAGAAGTTTCAAGTAAATATTATAGATGTTATAAACATGATACATCTGTCATGACCATTTACATGGAGATTTCCTTGTAAGCACATCTTTGTTGCTCGTACAAACTTCTCTCATATATTGTGCACTGGGTCTAGAACATCATGGAAAAACAGTGGTTGGTGAGTAGAAGATGGCTCTTCCAACCATAGAAATTACATAACGTAATTCATTTTTAAAGTTCAAATACAAAGTACTATATTCAAATATTTCTTTCCATTTCTGTATTTAAGTCAAATAATTCCTTCCACCAATCAATTAATATATTAGAATTCCAATCACAAATCAGGATTTCTTTAAATTCCAACAGAGAAACACATGTGAGATTAATTTTTTTGCCAACTGAAACAAGCGCATGTCTTACCTTCATAGGAATAACAATTAACAAAGCCATCTATTCTCCCCAAGAGTTTCCACGCCGCCTCGACGGCCTCATCAAAAGCAGCCTCCTTGTCTTCTTCCATGTTCAATCCAACCACTTCTAATGGATGGGTTCCCCTCAACAAGCTCCCAATTTCCCCCACCATCTCCCTCAGACGATTCTCATCACCCATCAAAACTAACCTATTAATTACAATCCAGTTCATAAAATCAATAAAAAAAACAACTAACTTGAGAAAAAGAAGACAAAATAATCTAACCGAATTTAGACCCCCCTCCCAAAAAAAAAAAATAAAAATATCCAACATCAAACAAAACAAAAAAAAATTAAGGATCACAAAGAACGGAAGCCGTCTTTGCAAAAGTTCAGTCCTCGATGAAAGGAAAAGGGGAAAAAAGCAAAGTATTGAAGGAAAAACAGAGGGTCTTGGAATAAATACCTGCAGCCAGACTTGGCGAGGTAGTAAGCGATGCCCTTCGAAATCTCATCTCCATCGGATGTCAGCAGAATTCTGCTCCCAGAGTTCTCCATCTCTTGGATTCTATCAAAACGAAGTCGGATTGTAAACACCCACGCCTTTTATAGAGAAGGTGGAGAGGAGCAGGAGGAGAGAGTTTTTTTTATAGAGCAGGAGCAGGACCGTTTAAGGAAGGCTCCAGACGATGACGACGACGACGAAGAGTTGAGTCCTTTTTTTTCTTTTTTTTTTTTTTTATATATTTTTTATGGGCTAATTAATGAAAATATCAACGTCAGCGATGATGCCTTCTAGAAGCATCAAAGGGGGAAAGATCTTAAAAGTTCATAAAAAAAAAAAAAGTGGAGAAGAGGCGAAGAGTTTGAAATGAAAGATAAATGAGACAAGTGAAGGGCACAGTAGGTGACTTGAAATCCTGAACCCAAATTGAGATTAGATTTAGTTATACACAAGATTTGATCGACTATAAAAATTCTTATCTTATGGAATTATGGAGAGCTGCCAGGAGAGCAAGCGCCATTGATCACCTGGCTCCAGCTCTTTACCTACAGTAAATAACGCATTTTTAGAATGCTTTTTGTGGAGTGCTGAGTTGATTTGATCCATTCTTTATTTTTTTAAGATCGCTAATAACTCACCAATCTATAAATCAATGACTTCTATTTCTATATCATTTTATCTTTTTTTTTAAAAAAAAGATAATCTAGTTGTCTCAATTTTATTTCTAGTACCATCATCCTTTGCCCTCACTCTCAATTGGCATTTTACATTCATGATAGATTACTGCCTGTTATCCCCTGTCGCATAAGTAGCTTTGTACAATCTTGGTGCTCTGTTGTTGTTTGGTTAATTGAGGGAAAAGACCAACTTCAAGATTTAAAAACAACTAGCACATGTATCCCTGGCTGTTATAAGTCCTGTTAAGAACGACCATAAAAATAGTTTATTACCATTTGAAGGATTTACAGAAATAATTTTTTGAGCAATGACATGTGATGATTGTTATTAGGTACACCATGTCAAGCTAAATGTAATCAAAACAACAAACTAGACAAAGGGTCATCCGCCTATCATATTGCATCATGGCATGGTTTATCGATGATTAAGTAATTTACTACATATATTTAATAAAAATATTTACTATATAAAATTTTCTTATGATCACACATATCCATTTTATTTCTAAAGTCATTGCATATATTCAATTCTCATGATATACTTGGGCCGCATCCAATTTAGCTTGAATATTTGCATGTGAGATCATGAGGTTCATCGTTAAGCATGCACAAATACCCCTTATTTTCCCTAGTTTTAGGAAGCAACAAGAGAAGCATATCATTCAAAGTGTAGGTGTTATTATCATTCATATGGATAACATGAGATATGTTATAGTTTGTTAAGATCACAATCATCTATTACCCCTTCTCATGGAATCAATCCATGCAACATATGTCAAGAATATTTTTGCACCTTAAATCCCTTCAAAATATTCACTCTAAGTGACATGATCTTTCTTTATATTTAAAAAAACATGATTTACATCCAAAAAATTGATCAGTCTTTGATCAACTATAGTAAATAGTCAAAAGCATAAGAATGATTAAGACTTGATTAATTATTTCTATGCCACTTATTTTTTTTTAAAAAAAATCATATTTGTGTAATTAATTGCTGAAATTAACTTTCTAGCTAAATTATTCATACAGGTAACTAATGGTAACCATTAAAGACAGAGTTATTAAAACAAGAAATCCCCAGAAAGAGAGTAGTTATCGTTAGAAATAAGTATCAATTTGCATCATAAAATGAAAAATAATATTTTATTCGCTCTCTCAAATACTTTATATGTAGATACTTCACTTTCTTGATATTAGACAAGACTTCTATGCCACACTTAGCTATCTTGACATCCTGCATTTTCTATGTACACGATGAGCGTCAAGAAAATTTTGCATCCTAGACCCTTGCCAACTTATCCTATTCTCTAACATGACCATTCTACTCTAGATAATATGTGTCATTATACTAACATATTTTTTTCTATGCACTCAATCACTTTGCTATCATTTATCTACCTATGAGTTATTACTAGTGATTTCTTCCTTCGCAATATTTTGCATCTACCAAGGCACCAAACTTGCAACCTTAGTCAACTATATCTACATGGTCAACTATATCCATTCTCAAAGTAATGATTATTAATCATAGTTGACAAATATAATTATCACATTTAAGAAAATATAGTAATAACTATGATTCACAAATATGACTGGCCTACTCTAAATAATGCTCATTATGATGATTAATAAATATAATTGGCTTATTCAATAGCGTGATCATTATCATGATTGATAAGAATAATTGATCAATTCAAAACTAAGACTATTATTATATTCCATCAACAAGATTAGGCTATTTAAAATTATGACCATTATTATAATCAATTAATAAATGATCAATTTATTCAAAACTATAGCCATTGTAATAGTCAATAATTATGATCAATCCATTCAATATAACTACTATCATTGACAATAAGAATGATCAACCTATTCAAAACTTTGAATATTATCATGTTTGATAAGTATGATCGATCTATTCAAAATTACGACCATTATCTTGACTAATAGTATGATTGACCTATTAGTACAATTTTTTTAATATTTAAATTTATGTTGATCTGGAAAGTAAAATTTATTCAATCCTGAAAAAAAGATAATCAACCATTGCCTAACTATACCAAATAATCAAAAACATAAATTTGACCAAGATTTGGTTAATCATTTATATATGACACTTAAAGGAACCATGTTTTGTCACTTTTCATTTGTATAATAGGCCATGTTTAGTGGTTAATTGTTGAAATAAACTTTTTAAGAAAATTATCATAACAAGAGGAAGTTATTCACGCAAGTAATCATTGGCAACTACTAAGGCAAGAGTTAGCCAAACAAAAGATTCATATTGCTAAAAATAGCTATCAATCTACAGTATAAAAGGGCAAAGAATGCTTCGTTCATTCTTTTACACGATCTAAACATGTGTACACTTGGCTATTCCAATGTTGGACAAGACTTTTACCCTTCTTATTTACCATAATGAGAATCAAAGAAATTTTGGATTCACAAAATTAATCCAAAATTCTTCAACAGAATGTTTCATTCCACTGTAGAGAGGAGATTAATTAAGCATCAAGAAGATTCAATATCCAAGATCCTTATTGATTTATGATCCTTATTGTTTCATTTTGTTCACTAGTATGATGGTCATTCCACTACTTATTGGAGTACTTATTATATATCTATATATAATTAGCTTCTTTACTTGAGTTTTTTTTTTCTTGGTATTTTTTTTAATATTTATATCCTATTCAAAAGTTTAAATTTTTTAAATAAGACACCTAATTTGCTTTTCTTGATGGACCATATCTATCCAAATAACCTATTGGAATTGACATGTCTACGACCTTTGATCCATTTATCTGTATTTCTCAATAAACATATTAAAAAGAGATAAAAGATTGCATAATCCAACCTCATAAATATATTCTATTCTGCCATGCTTTGCTTCTCTAGAAAGTGCCATTGTTTCTATTTTAGTCTATCATGCTTTGGTTTTTTAGAAGGTGCCATAAATAATAAAAAAATCTGCAGACGTAAAGACTAAAAATTGAAGACATTGAAGGATGATCCGAAGTTCAATTTATATATATATATATTAATTAAATTATATTTTTAATCTTCTAAAAATATATTATTTTAATTTTTAAATTTTAAAAAATTATAAAATTGATTCTAAACTTTATTTTTTGTTTCTCTTTGGTTCTACTATTAAAATAGAATAGCACCATCAAAAGTTTACCTCTATGGCAGTTTGCCGTGGGGGGTAGGGGCAGATTCCGCGGCCCCCTTTCGCGCCGAGCCGCGGAGAAGACAGGCCACCGGATTCCGTGGGCTCCTTCCGCGCTGGGCCTTCGAGAGGAGGGGGGGGGTGGGGACGGGCCGCCGGGGGTGGGTTCCGCAGCCTCCTTAGGTGCCAGGCTGTCAGGGAGGTGCAGCTTCCGTGCCTTCTCTTTCTCTCTTTTTTATATTTTTTTCGATGATGTAGCGATAAAGGATACGTAAACTATCACGTAGGCGAGGTTCTGATAACATTATCATATTTTAATAATAAAAAAATAAAAAATAAAATTTAAAATTAATTTTATAATTTTTTAAAGTTTGAAAACTAAAACGGCATACCTCTTCGAGAGTTAAAAATATAGTTTAAATTATTTTTTTTTTATAAAACAAAATAAAGCAGCTGAAGCCTTCTAAGTATTGTACTCTGCCCTTCAATTTTTCTTTCTTTTTCCTCGCACCCATGTACAACAAAGTCTGACGACGGTAAACGCCCGACAGAGCACCACAAAAGAAAGGTTCGAGTTGCGTTAAAATTATAGTACTCCGGCTGAAGCACAACAACACAGCCCAAAATTATTTTGCACGCCCATATTTTCTGGCACATTGCCTGCATGTGTCGTCGTGGAGTATTACGCCGTTTTTCCCTTTATCAAATCCTCAAACCATAACCAACCATGCTCTTCCCAAAATGAATAGAGATACTCTCTCGTATTAGTTGTGGAATCCATTTCAACAATCACAGCCATCGACATATCGTAACAGCCAAGATAATGCATGCCTCTCGCACCATACGCAAATCGTTCATGCTTGTAGAACCGACCTCCGCACGGGTGCCGAGCAGCTACATGCACACCAAACGAGCATAGGCACTGAGGCGTTTTGCATCTCAGACATCTTGATGCAGCCATCCTAGAGAATATCAGATCACAGTTTAACTCAGAGTTTCTGGCATACACTCGTTTTCTTTAGCCAACAGTGTAGTATTCATACAGTACATCAAATTCAAGTAGGTTTATAACACCTGGGAAGAATACCTCTGGATGCTTCTGGAGGATTTATGAACATCTGGATGCTTCTGGAGGACATACGAAAAGTGCTGAGGAAGGCAAATGAGTGCTTAAATGCACCAATGGACGCCTAGATAAGAGTCAAATGAAAACTACCAAGCCACTTCTCTGACATCCAGCAGCAGCAATGCCAGGAAAATACCTAACAAGCATCATGCCCGTGGTAACAGGCAAATCAGTCAACATTATTTCACAAGCAATTGCCAAGCAAGCAAACGATTGTGAACAGTTAAAATGATATTGCATTCTTTATGAACAGTATGAGGCTTGTCAGAATCGATGATCAATACCCAAATTTGAAAACAAGATCATTTGTGTCACTTGGCAAATGAATTATGAATAATTTGATAAGCAGAGCTAGTTCACATTCCAAAAGGATTAGAATTAAATGGGAGAATTCCAACCACTAACGATAATCATCAGTATGGTTGAACACGCTTTTGACTGTCCAAGAGCTTGGGGGAAGCCTGTCTTTCAACAATGACCGAGAAAGAGTTCCAACCCCATGCAAACATAAAATGGAAAAAAAAAAAAAAAGGGGGATAATTTGGTAAAAATACAGGAAGAATACAACTTTTGTGATCCACAAGGACATCAAGGATTGCAGAGTCTCTTACTGTTTTGCTCTCGCCATTACAAATTCATTTTGCCATTGGCTGGCGACAACTACAAATGAAGCCAGTTTGAGTATCAACATATGTTGAAATTTCCATGTTTCAAATGCTATGCAAGGCAAAACTGCAAGTCTTCTAATACATCTACGATCCCTCTTAAAAAGCTGGTCATCCCCCAGTTGCATGATTTCTTTCTGCCCCTGTTAATGTGATTGACACTGCAATCAATTCTTTGCGCCATATGCTAATGCTTAAATGCTAAAAAATTTAATAAAAGATCTATTCAATATATATATATATACATCACACAGCTTGTGCATATCTTTTCACTTTTTTTAAGTGGCACAAATCTACATGTTTTCTTCAACATGGCCATTGACTGCACCATCCATATCAGAACTCATTCGCTGCAAGAGAATAAAACAAAAAAAGACAAGTGAAAAACCAAGTATCAAAATATAAATTGCAGTTGGATGCAGAAACATTACAGTGCTGATGATGACATGGAACTACAAACCACTAATGGCCACAATACACAAGCATGAAGCAACATAAACAGTGTGATTTAATTAGATAATAACAATTATACTAAACAGATAAACAATGTGGACATGGCAGGTAGCTTCAGGAAAAATATTACAATATTCCAGTAAAAATGTTAAAAATAGTTTAATTACTTACCAAAAACACATTATTTCTTTTAGGAAACCACTTTTTTAAATACATGAAGAGAACTTTCATTCAAAAAGCAATCCCACTGTAACTATTTTAACAAACCAAAATATAATACAGAACAACTAATGGCCTTTCCATGCACAAGCAAGCACATACACATATATATGCAACATACAATATAAAGGTTTCAAGAAAGATCTAAAGGAAGTAATGGGCAAATTCACCCAAGAACAGCTTTTCTCATGCCCATAAGCAAAGTAGCCCACAATATCATTGGAACTTTAAAGAAGGAAAGTGAGAGAGGCAACTCTCTGGAAAGAAAAAATGTCCTGCACCATCCAAAAGGAAAGTGAGAGAAGCAACTCCAGTAAAGCCTTTCACCTTTAGCTGAGAAATATAACAGTGCGGAAGCTGTGTTCAACCAGAATAGCAGAAAAAGAAGGTTCAAGATCTTGACAAAATTGAGGACTTTTGCTTTCCCTTGGAGGTCTGTAGCCAACCATTTTAGAATCACCAATAAGATACCGCAGTGATGAACTAACTCGCCAACACCAGAAGGGCCTGAGTAGCTTCCACCACAGCTCAAAATAAATTATCTCAGATGTGGAGCCTTTCAACTCCAATAAGCAAATCTCGAGTTTCAATTGTTCTATTTTTTTTCCCTTGCCAAATCATGGAAATCTGCCTCTCAGGCAAAATAAAAGACTGAGGACTAATGGTTGTCTAGATAATTACCAAAGCAAAGTTGAAAATGCTTTGACATCAACCACATCAACTAACTTGCTATTTCCTACTCTGGTATGTTCCATGACATTGTACATGGGCAATGTTTTAATGCTGCATCCTCTCTCAAGGAAATTTTCAAGGATAGTTAAGGCACATTCAAAAAAGAATCTAGCACTGCAGACACCGAGACCAATGAAAGATAATACAATAAACACAGACAACATCACTAGAAGGAAACTTGAAATATTGCTTCAAGGAGTTAACTCTCAAGATCTGATGGCATAATTCCACACAAACCTGTTATCTTCAAGTGCCTTCAAGCAGGAGAAAAATTCATCTTCACATCTATAATATTTCTTCTAATCCTAATGACGGACTGGCCCGAAGAAACATGCTAATGGCAAGTCCCAACTATAGGCAGCAGCATAAGGATATGAACAACAGTCTTATAATGGCATACCACTCATCCAAAGGTGATTTCAAAGGAGAATCTGAACGCCTTTATATAGCATGGCTTACCTCCCAAAGGCTCCTTTTCAGCTTGTGAATGGTTTTCCAAGATGAAGGAAGATCCAGTTTATCCCTTTAAAAGTTCAACCCCCTTGTCATCTCCAAATTTTGCCACATGATGTTTCAGCCTTTCAGGATTTCATTTTCATATTAGAACTACAAGACTGCTAAGCAAGATTAGATGCATTCTAATTCATTCCTATCTCATTCCACCCATTTCGAAAGAACATCCTTTGGAATCTCTCCAATATCTTTCCAACACTAAACAATACCTTGGATAAATTGGAAGAACATAGAATGGCTTCAAAGAGTGCTTTCATGAGCCCCCATCCCTTCTTTTCCTCTGTATATCTCATTCCTCTCTTTCTTGCAAATCAAACTTATTCTCTATCACATTTATATCATCCCAAATAGGACATGAAGGGCATGTGGCATAAAAGAAGCCTATTCAACAAAATGTGCAAGGTGATGGGAATTATCCAACTCCACATCCCCTTATATTAAAGTAATTCTACTAACATCCACCTAAGATCCCTGTATTGCCTTAAGAATTTACTTTCAACATATACTTTGGCTACTACAGAAGATCAGTGAATCATTTGCTGGAAATTCTGAGTCTCTTTCATTGTTCTCCATCTCTTCCATTAAAAGACCTATTGAATTTTCCCTGTACACATCAGAACTAATAGCACAGGCTTTCTCTCCACTATTTAAGTTTCGAAGCACTACTGAGATTGGCTGGTCTATATGGAATCTCATCCATCAAATTCCACAAAATGTTGTGGAAGTGGCAGTCAGCACTCACCTAACATATACACAACCATATCATAATCTTGTGTCTATAACATAATTTTGAAAACCTAGATTGCATTAATATACATCAGATATCTTACATCAATTCAAGAAATATCCACTAAACAGGGATATAAAATGTAACAAGAGAGATAAGCTGTATAATGAGTATTTAAATCCAACCTACAAACTGTGTGAATGTGCCCAGTCACATAAATGAAAAGAGGCTGCATCAATGCATCTCTGATGGCACGTATACTAAGCAAGATGAGAAAAGATCACTTTTAGAACTATACCACTACTAACATACCAACATTCCAAATAATGTGTTTATGAGAATGAAGCAACCAGTGCAGTTCTCAAACTGCTACAAATCAATTGGCAAACAGAAGTAGGGAGGAAAATGTTCTTAGCATTGCTAATAAGAATATGAAAATTTAACGCATCAATTTGCAGTTTTCCACAACATGTTAAAAGCCTTAGACACTAAATTCAGGACCGAAAAGGAACCAAAATTAAAATATTGAAATTACCATTCGTTTACTTATATAAGGTTGTATTTTGAATGATGATTCAGACTGGTTCTCCTCCTTCAAGAATTTTCGTTTCTCTATCTCAAATTCTTTTCTGGACTCCTTTCTGGTACCTGTTTGCCAAACTCTACCAAAATTGGGAAGCCAGTTAGCATCCCAACCGTTCGCAACAATTTCCCCTCGTTTCTCCATCTCAAGTTCAATTCTTCTTTTCTCTGCCCATGCTGCTCCCACGCGCTTAGGATTCAATTTTCGTGACTTAGCTGAGGGAAATGCAAGCTTAGCCACATGTAGTCCTTTATTTGTGAGACTTTTTTCATGTTCTTCACTTGTTTCAAACCAGGGAGGTGGAGCACCAGTATGCACATTCGCTTGGCAGCCTCCAGAAGGCAAAGATATTTGAGTCAAATTCTGCAATACTAAAGATGGGGAAAAAATAGAAGACATGGCATTGTCAACACCACTTCATACAAACAATATCATCACCAATCTGCCACTTGTAAGAAGAACAGCAACAATGGAAGCTAAACAAAGATTTTGAAAATGGAATACCCCCAGTGCAGTCCCCTCCAGAATCATATCTCTGATCCTGATGCACAAACAATAATGTTAATAATTTGTTACTAGCTGGAACAAATATGCATCAAAAATAGGACGGAAAATAGAAGTCAGAAAGTGAATATAAGCCTGAAATCTTCATTAAGATGGCAGATATGTGAAATTATATTTGCTAACAAGAGCTACTTTTATGCTTTAAATTTAGCACAAGTTAAATAAGTTAATATAATGGACTAAAGGTCAACAAAATGTACCAGAAAATCTTGCTTCATGTACAAATATAGGTTTCAGTTCATGAATTGTTTAGACAGGTTTTTTTTTACCCTAACCTTTCTCCAACAAAGGTAATTTTTTGGGCGTTTCAAGAACTTTGGATCTTCTCTTGACAATCATGCTGCTTTATTACAGTACAATAATCTCTTACTTATCTGTAATATTTTTGGCAATGTGATTTTGAAGATTCTCCACATTTGCTCAAATATGAGGCCAGATCCAACCTTTACTGAATAGTTTTGATCTCCTACTTAACAACAAAACTTGTATAAAAAGAAAGAGCCAAAGCAAGTACATAGAATCATGACACAATATTAAGAAGACGGAAACTCAATAATTGCACATAGCAAAGAAAATAATACCTTTACCACCCCATCACCCAAAGACATTCTAAAAAACATTTACTAGTATGCACTTCAAACAGAAATCTTCTATGCAAGTAAGAAATCTTACCACCCCATCACCCAAAGACAAACCAACTGAACCTTTTCCTTTGTTTCCAATAGGAGCAGCTTGGCTGCCTGAGCAATGAGTCATTAGTTAGCAATTAAAACAAATAATTGAAGAAAAGAAACTCAATATATAGGAGAAACATGGCAACAAAAATTAGTAATCCTGCACTTGCCTATCAAATATCCAACAACTCCCATGGCATGCATGTCCTGAAGTCCCACATTTTGCAGCGCACCCACTGCCAAAGAAGTTGCAACATATGAATTCGAACCAGCATCTGTGGTTCCACTAACCTCTGGAGGGCATGCTTCATACCCCTCATTGGTAAGACTTTGTAAAGGCATAACAGTATGAGAAACAGTTGAACTAAAAGTGTGGTTAGAATTTTTCTGAAAATTATCCATATTGCTAGAGGTAAGTTCAAATTGGATATCTTTTGACAGCCCAGGTGATGGTCTTATATATCCTCCACTTGATGATGAAGCTGCATTCTTCAGCAATTCACAGCCCTTCTCCCACTACAAGTAAACATTAATTGCCAACAAATAGAATCAGTCACATAAATTAGTAAAATAACTTCTAGTTTTTATGACATGCATATGTAAAATCCCTATACGTCAGAAGTAACTCATAAAACACAGCAATATAGTTGTTGATAAGAAGAAAGACTCACCTAGCCCTCCAATATTTACTCAGGTTTGAAACAATAATCAAGAAAAGAGAAAATCCAGGTAGAGATCTGTTCCAGTCATGACATTGCATTCAAACTTGTAAAAGAAAACCCATCAAAGGGAAATCTATGAGTCCAATTCTAAATCCTTCACAGATATGTGCATGAAACATCACAAAATATTTACGATTCAGGAAAATATCAAATAAAAACCATGTCACCAAAAGTCCCTATAACAAAACAGAGTCGATCAAGGGGAAAGGAAAAGCTCCTGATAGAAATTATTGTCATACAAACACTACCTAAAAACTCTACGATAAACTTCAAAATTTAAAGAGACAGCATCTAAACACCAAGACAAAGCTAAATTCGGCAACCGGCAGTATCTCATTCTATGTCGTTTCTTCTAAAGTTCCAAACTTTCAATTAATCGTCAAGAACACAGAATAAAATAAACTCTACTTGAAGCAAAAGTTTCTCGAATCCAATTCTTTGAACCTATGTTTTTCCAATCCGAACCCTTCTTAAACGCGCGCGAGAGAGGGATTGAAAAGGATTAAACAGTCACCTTGAGGAGATCTGCCTCGGAAACTCTAAACGAATCAACCCTATCCATCCCTCCCCCGTGCTTCCGCAAGAAATCCTTGGTATTCTCCAAATGCTCCGAGCTCGCCATATGACAGATCGCATTGCTACTGCAAACAAGAACCGAGCGCAAACCAATCAATCGAGAAAAAAAAAAAAAAAACCTAGAAATAACCAAAGCATAGGAAACGAAGGGTATCAATCAACCGATCGAAGGCATAAACCTTAGAAAACACGAACAAGGAGGAAGCTATTACCAGGCGAAGGGGCTGCCGATCTCGCGAAGGTCGAGGGAGCAGAAGAGGCACCAGAGGCGATTGAGGGCGGCGTGCTCGGGGCGGAGGGGGGAGGGGTTGCGGAGGAAGAAGCGGAGGTCGGCAAGCTTCTTGCGGAAACGGGAGAGGGCGGCGTCGAGGGCGCGGCGGTGGCCGGGGAAGTACTTGTGGCGGTGGCCCTGGTCGTGGTTCAGCTTGCAGACCTCGCAGAACTCGAACTCCACCTCGCTTCGCTTCTTCCTTTCTTTATTCTTCTCCTTCGGCTTCGCCGGTGCCGCGATCTTAGCTTCCAACGGCTCCATCGTCGCCGGTGAGGGAGCGGAGGAAGAAGGGGTGGTTATGAGGTCGCCACTTGCTGCGACTGCAGGCAGCCGTGATGGGGTATAGAGTTCACTGCAGTTTATCCGAAGCGGTGCTTGCTTTATTAGCATAAATTTTGAGGATTAGGTTGTCATGCTTATCAAATTTTCTTATTTAGTATCTTTTGATGTTATTTTAAATTTTTTTTGTAGGGCTTTGCTACAGTAATTTAAATATTTTTTTAATTATTTTTTTAATAATTAGACGCATTTTTACTATATTATATTATGAGTCCGAATAATTTATTTCATCGGTAATGTGTGGTTCATGCATGTCGTTAAAATGAAAGGGAAGGACAATTGATTAAGAAAGAATAAAGCTGATATATATTTTTAGAAAGAAGAGTTAAGGCAGAAGACAAAAAGACTAACTTGAAGCTTGGCAATGAACGACGAGGGCCTTTTTCAGGAAGAATAAAGCTAGGAAGGAACCGATATAGAGAGGTTTCCTCGGCTATTAAGACTATCAATTTATTGAATAAAAAATTATAAATAATCATGCTTCAATAAAAAGGCCCAAATGACTTAACAATGTTGTTGGGGGACCATAGCAAGCTCCTTTTATTGTAAACTTTAATATTTTATTAAAAAATTAATATATATATATATATATATATATTTTTATAGATTAGCATTCCAAGAACATACAATGCATGTCAAAAAAATTTAATAAAAATATAAAGATTTAGATGACATTATTGTGAGTCTTATGTTAAAACAGGAAAAGCAAGCAATATAGGACATGAATATTATTAGGGTATATAGGTGTCTAATAATCAATATAGATTTATTACAAAAAAAAAAAGGGATAATCTATAGTAAAATATATTTAACTGAAAAACTTAAATTAATTGACATACTTGATTAAGAAAAAAAAAAAATACAAAAACTCAATTGAAAATCACTAATAAATTGATATACTCCTAATGTAAATATTTCAAAAAAAAAAGACTTCGCATTTCAAAAAAAAAAAATAGCATAGAGCTTGATATTGCTCGATCTAACATTCAATAAAATGTAACTTCAATAATATGAAATAATAAAAATGCAACAAATAAAATTAAATAAATTAAGTTGCTATATCATAATTAATAAAGTATGATTAAGATGAGCAAACATTTCTGTGATATTTGTAAAGAAGCTATTGCTCTTTATCTTGAATATCTTATCATATGATTTAGAAAAAATAAATAAATTTTTATTTAAAGATAATTCAATCTACAGCTTTATTTTAATTCTTTTCTTCGTAAGAAAACTGGTCACTCATATTGGATTTCTAAAATCATTTTAGATTACGAATAGCAATAGGGTGGGCCGGAATTGATTTTTACTCACCCCATTTGTAGCCCATATTTCTCATTCCATACTCTATCCTTCACCTGCTGCCCCATTACATATGTTAGATAAAATTGATGGAATAACTGATATACCATATTGTCTATTCATATCGGGACGATATGTTAACTATTCTATCGATTTTAACTGATATTATATAATGAGATGTTAAGTATGAAATTAACAATTGAAAGCATAAGGAGGATCAAAATAAACTTTGAGTGAAAGTTTAGGAACTAAAAGTATATTTTTACCTAATTTTTATAGTGATCTGAATCATTTACATAATGATTTGCCTGAACTCTTCAATGCCATGATTCTTAAAAGATGAACAAGAAGCACTAAAGAAAATGTAAACTTTGTTTACACTCTTCCATTTTTGCGATGAGATAGGCTAGATATCAAATTCAACTATAAAAATTAGTCATTGCTTTAAGAAGGAATACATAATGGAACAACACCAATGCCGTGGAAGGGAAAAATTCATATAACAAGTAATGCTGCTCCTTTTTCTATCCATAGTGAAAATGAGATATTTTAGACTGCAACAGTAATGTTAAGGCCACGAATTCTTCACTTCTTGTACATTGCCAGTAACAAAAACACATATTAACAATATATATGAAAATGAGGAGGATAAAAAGCCATAGATTAGGATTCAAGATTATTGAAAAGTCTTAAAAAGTTTTAATAAAAAAGAAGATAAACCAACCAACTTTATCATAGCTAACTTGCTGGTGGTGACTGGGTTCGAACTTGGTGTGGGCAACCCTCATCATATTTCTCATAAACAAGGGAAAAACACGAGATATATGATTGAGTACCATAAATTTAGGTAATAAGGAAAAAGGTCCCAAACTGACCTAGAGTGTAAAAATATTCAACTAATAAAATGGATCTTTCTTAAAACACCGTACAACTCAGAATTGTTCACTGTTGGTGATTTACCACCAAACATGACCAAAGATCTTTGTATAATCTTCATGGCAAAACATTGAGCAGAACATATTTTTTTGAATAAAAATATCATCAACCAATGTCTTAAATTATTAATACATTATAAGTTGTTAACAACAATAATTACAACAATAATCACAATAATTACAAAAAATACAATATTCTCAAAATCAAAACAAAACAAATCATCCCTTTTCTTGCTTATGTGGATGATTGTATGATCAAATTTTGAAAGAG
>JACVBY030000214.1:0-142852 GCA_017589505.3 Metroxylon sagu | reverse complement strand
TAAGCATCCCACTTGCTCTAGTAAGAGGTAATCCATCCTTTGAGCACCTCCTTGTTACTATCAAGTAGCTCATCATATATGTCCTTTGGTTTAATTGGATATACACCTAAATCAGCTCTCTAGATAGAACTTATAACAAATTGGTAGTATGTATTATCTACGGCATTTGTAAGAATGTGGCTAAAATAATCAGGAGGCAATGGCTCTTCACATGTTCTTTTACTCGTCTTTAATAAGCAAAATACCAATCCTTTGTTGCTTTGAATCTCTATTGAAAAAATTGTGTGGATTTAGATCATAAATGATGATCTTTGTTCACATATTTCTCTACTTCTTTTCCCTCCTACTAGTAAAGGTCCCAAACATAGAGACTTTCCAGTTGCCACCCTTTTTGGCAACCTAGCTGGCTGGCTCCTCCTAGGTACCAGGGGTACTAATATATATATTTTCTAACTGATGGGTATGTCCCAATCACCACTTATTTTTGAAATTCATTTGAATTTGGGCTTAGGTTTCTATAGCCATAATAAAGCCTAAATATAAATAAATTGCTATTAAACTGAGATAATAAGTAGCATGCTTACCCCCAAACATGTTGTCAATTCTTTAAAAAAAATAAAAAATAATTTTATTTATTATTTTTTATCTAAAAACATATTTTTAATATAAAAATTACATGATTGTTGAAAAATTATGGTTATTCTTAAATGCATAAATCATCCTTAGATTTCTAGCGTATCCTAGAATCATGCCAAAAATATAAAATTTTGACATAATATCCCCTCATTTTTTCTTCTTTTTTTTGGACTATTTAAGACATGCAAAAGAAAAAGGGTATGGAGAGAGAGAAGGGATTCGTACCTAAAAAGGCCTTGATTTGACTTGAAATCTAGCTTGAATCCAACATCCACCTCCTTTTTTTGAAAAATTAAAAAAAAAAAAAGAAAGTAGAAGAGCCCAAGAAGGCATGGGAGGCCTTCTTTGCCTTCCACTCCAGTTATTGGAATGAGACAGGCCCTAAACTGCCCTAAGCTTAGTGGAACTGGATGGTTCAACTCAAAATAGTCAATTCAGGCTGGTTCGAGACTTATCCCAAAAAAGAGCGTTGTCCCATCTTAATTACGGATTCGTTTGGGTTGATACGGCCCAAATCGAGTGATTCTGAATGGTTCAGCCAACCTTCAGCATATCTATTAATTTCATTAACTCTTATGAAATTTATATGACAAATTTTGCACAACATTATTAATAAAATGAATCTATTATCCTATGCAAACTGATCCCTAGTTCAACAAGACCAATTAGCAATGAATTTGCAGAAAAAACAGATTGAATTTCAAAAGAAAAAGGGCTTAATATCATCACATACATGACCACATGTGCAGCCATTAACAAAAAAAAGCTGCTGTAATTATTTTTACTAAAAAATTCCATTCATGATTACTTAAATATTTGCATAAAAGCCTCATGTCTCTTAGAAAGGACATGTCTGAAACTACTAAAACTCTTAATAGACCAACTTTTAATGACTTTTATGTGAATTAATAGATCTCAGTGGCTCAGTCTGACAAGATTTCCAATTCAAGGTAGATTCAAACCTGCCAATCTGGTGACTGTAGTCCATGATAACCACCTAGCATTTTTCATGTTTTTAGTCAGTATGAAAACTTGATTCTTTTTGTTTATATAGACATAGTTTTCCAACAAAACAAGAAAAAGCACGAGGGAACTTTTTTATCATCCCTAAATCAAATCAAAATCTATTTTGTTTGCCCAAGCATGTGCTCATCAGAATAATAGTTTAGTTCATCTCAGTTTAGGGTATATGTAATCTTTAAAAATATATAAATAAATTTTAATTTATTCAGTTAATAATCTCACACTCTGAATATATTGTTCATCCCCATGCACGACCATAAGTAAGCCATGTTTTTGATATACATGATACATGTTTAAAATAAAGGGATGTCAAGTCTCTCCACGTCAGAGGGAACAATTGTTCAACGAGATGCACAGTGCAGGGTTAAAGGCCCATTTGGATGCTGGATGATCTTATCTAACTGTTAAGATCTTTTAGCGGGGTTGCTGTATTTTTTTTCATGGCTGAAACAGGATGGCTGAAAGAGATTAAGGCAGCTGGATAAGACAAATCATCTTGGAAGGGATGAATTATCTCTGCATATTTATAGACTGTGCCGAACTCTTTCAACCACCAAATTAGCACCGTATCCTCAAAAGAGAGGACTCACCAAAGGATCTTATCAAACTTAGGATCTTTGAGCATCCAACCAGACACCAAAGGACTAAATTATACCTACGGACAATGATTCCTCTTCTTGAAGATCAATCTTTCTCCTCTTTCTAATTGTGGATTTGACGGGAGGTTGTTTAGGATTTTGTGATTGTGAGAAACATGGAAATGTAAACCTGGTATTTATAGACTCCTTTGAATCCTGCCCATGATGCTTGGCTTCTTTATAATAGGATTAAAAAATCTACAAAACCACGAAACTTATGGGCATTACTGAGAGCATCTTCCTCATGGAGCTAGTCTTACTTAATTTATCTTATGAGTGGGTAGTAAAACCCAGGTTTTATGGAACATGGGATATTGCCAGACTACGCAAGTTCCATCATCAAATTGATAATAGCTTTCTAGCAGCAAGAAATCATGCAGTAATCTACTACAGTCAGTAATTTTATATTAGAATTTCAACATGCAAACACAAGAGATACCCAAAATGGCAAAAATGGAGAAGTTCAAAAATTTGGTTGTGCCAGCAAAAAATCTTAATCAGTCATCCAGAAGAAAAGAAATGCAGCTCTATAAAGTGTTTATTTAATTGACTAAAAATTTACCTAGAGTACACCTTAGAGACAATTCATCCTAAGTCTTTTAAGTAATATCAAAAGCTGCATATAATGAAACAATCAACTATTCAGACATCTCAATTAAATTCTAAAGATGGCTGAAAGAAAATATAGATGCAATACACTTACAGTTCAACTAGATTAATCCATACCTTCTGTGGTGCCATGCCTGTCAATCACAATAACAAAGCACACAGTTCAGTCTTTCTTTTCTTCCTTTTCTTTTAGCCAAAAGAAAACCCAGTTGCACAAAAGCAACCAGACCATATCCAAAATTTATGATAAATTTTTTATATACCTGTCCTCTGACCTAGCACTTTCAGTCTCTCTGCAACTTGCTCCTGCCATTTTGAAATCTTTTGCTGATAAACCTTCACCTGATTATTCTCACTGCCAAGAAAGCCAATAAGGAACCTTTCCCCCCAATTGCTTCTTGTCTGCAACAAATATAGATTTATTGCTTGAGAAAATTACCTAGACGAGAGGGCAGCGGGGACTCTCGCAGCCTTCGCCTCGAGCATCACCCGCTGCGCGTTCCTATAGTGGGTAATGGCGTCCTCAGCGAGACCCCACTCCTCGGCCCGCACCGCCTTGTCGATCTCCTCCTTCGCCAGCCCGAAATAGCCCTTCAGCTTCAGCACGACCCTCTCGCTCACGACCGACGGCCCCGCCGACGAGCCTTCCATCGTCCGATCAGACGCGTCGGCCGGAGATGGAGAGGGATCCGAAGAAGCGGAGGGGCGCACGCCGGAGAAGACCGCGGAGAAGGAATCAACGAGGCCCTTGAGATAGCTCATTGCTGAGCGGAATCAAAGGAGAAAAAGAGGGAGAGAAAAGGGGGCTAAATAGAGGGCAAGGGGAGGGTTTGTTGAGGGAAGATGGATTCATTGTTATCGATCACCACCTGTCGAGAATTGGAGGGCGAGGGGATGTGATCGAAGAAATCATGTTATGGATTCCACCGCAGGAGAAGATTGAGAACGACGAAGAGGAGGAGGTTGGGGATTTTAGGATTCATCGAGAATGGAATCGCTTCTGAAACGAAAGAAGAACGTTTTCCAGCAGCTAATTGAGAAAAGAAAGGCTCGCGGTCGCGGTACTCGCCTCGATTAGAATTTATCCAACCATAAGAAGACAACCGAAGGACTGCGCTGGTGGCTGGTGGACGCGACGGGAAGCAAGGCAGCAGCTAAATCCGAGCTCCGTATTTGATAGGTAGCAAGGCTCTTTTTATTTTATTTTATTTTAATCAAAAATAATTTATTTCGTTTGAAATTGGTCTATTCGGAACGACAATGCATTAGGTATCTCGGGGTTAAGCATGTGTAACAAATAAAAAATAATTTGAAATAATATAAATTTATAATCAATGGATACGTTCTCTCCATACACAAATTTCACTGTTTAATAGATACTCTTTAGTAAGAAAAATTAAATATAATCTTTAAATTTAAACCAAACGACAAACATTGAAAAAGGTCTATCAAAAAATAACATAATAGTTAAATAAATTAATTAATTTAAGTTCTCTTATATATTTTTGCTATAATAATGGATAGGTTTTAACAAAATAAAAAAATAAATCCAGATATAAATAAAATCATAAAAAAATTGAGGAGCATTTTATTTTGTTTTTTAAATGATAGTTTTGGCGAGTTGCATATGATGAAATAATTACTGTAATAAAATGATGTAAATAAATTTTTACACAAAAACATGGCATCCTATCCATAGATCTTATTAAGTATATTTTGAATACTATTAATATTGTAATTTAATCCTCACAATTGAAAACTATGTTTTGGATATAATTGAATGGAAATTTACAAGTATATTTTAAGAATTCGAACTCAATTGATAATCTCTTGCAATACTTGAAATATATTATTGATATATTAAAATAAAAACTTTATAAGGTTATTTTGAGAATAAATTGGTAATAGGATTCTTTTGGGCACAATAAAATAAAAATTTATAAATATATTTTAGCGATAAACTCGGCATAACAAATTTGTTTGATAAATGATGGGTTTCATAGGGATCTTGCAGTATAGTTTAGTGTAATAAAACAAAATTATATAAGTAAAGCTTCTTTTTGGTAATAAATGAAGAGTTATGCATGTGAAACATAAGAGAAGATTTTTTCTTATGCAAGACTTTGCTAGAATAAGACTTTTGAGTCTGTCTTTTCCATTAGGAGGGTGTGTTGGATTATATTATATTTTATGACTATGTAGATATGCCATATAAATATAATAATCATCTGCTCTTGTTGGTATCAGAAGTATATTCTTTTCATTATATTAAAGTTCTTTTGATGCTAGTCATTTTGTTTTCTCTTCTATTATAGCCATGTCATCTAATGACCTTTCATCTTCTTCAACTTCCACTCTATCTCTTTCTCTCTCAACCTTCCTCTCCAAGTTCCTTTCAACTCCATCAAAAAACTCTCTGTTGAACTCACCTTCACAACTATTTGACATGAAAGAAGATGTCTCAAATCTTTTTTGAAAGTAAAAATTTTTTTGATCTAGTTCGAGGTCAAAACCTACGTCCAGAATTTTCACATCTTTAATTTGATCTTGAAACCAATGCGATACTATAGCAGGATCAACGTTACCCTCTCACCAAGATTTGATCTTGAAACCAATGCGATACTATAGCAGGATCAACGTTACCCTCTCACTAACTATTCTTTAAGACTCTTCTAAACAAATTTACCCCCTGCTTATTCTCTTCAAACAATTAAAAAATTAATTTTATATAAAAATTTGATCATGTACTCTTTATGTTTCATCTCCATTTTTCATCTCCAAACCTATGCAACTTTATCACCATAATGAAAGCAAATCACTCCTACCTTTCATTTAGTGCTTTGTCCTTTTCATCTTAGTGAAAAAGATCAAGCCGATACTTCATATTCCTCTTCTAAATTGAGTCGAAACACAACTTTCTTTTCTCCTTCTCAAAGTTTCAACTCTTCTAAAGGAAGAGGGTAGCATTGCAATAACCCTAGATATGGCTCTAATTGCAGGAGAGGCCATCATCGGCATCAAGGGAGAGGTCAAGGCTATCATAAGCACAATCATAATTTTTATTTCTCTTTCTTTTGTAACCTTCATGATAAATTTCTCTCATATAGGATCTTAGGCAAAGGCCCTTCTCATCCTTTTGAAGGATCGAGTTTAATATAAGATTTACTTCCATTTGAACCATACAACACTCAAATATTGAAATTGTTCCTATCATTCCTTCGCTGTATCTAACGCTCTTGAATTCTTTGTTCCTATGGCTTTGGAGGAGACTCTAAAAATGGTGTGGCATCAGATATGATTTGAAACTTATGTATAATTTCTTCTATCACTTCATGTAATGGATCTATCAAGGCAATGATTAGCAATGATGTACTTTTAAATCTCTCTCTCACACTAGCACTATAAATTTTTTAGTTGTTTCTCAATCTCAGCAACTTAATAATGTTTTTCTTTAAGTTTTTTATAAAGAAAAACCTTTTATCTGTGCACTAATTTTGTTATAATAATAATTATATCTTTGAGTTGAGAAACGTTACTATTATTTTTATGAAAATACGGAGACCATAAGGATTTAGCACCAAACTTTAAGACATTTTGAATCTATCATTTTGAGATATCTCTCACCAAAATATATGATCGTTGCTTGTAATTCTAAAATTGATAATTTCATTCGTAATATTTTTCATTTGAACAAACAAGTAAAATTGTCGGGTCTTTTCTTTTATTAATACTGATGGACGGTAATTTTTCTAAATTTCTTGCTCTATTATCTTTATTGATGATTTGATAAATTTTCCATGACTAATGCATTGAAAAATAAACAAGAACCTTAAAAAAAATGATAAATCTTACATGACAATAAATTTTATTGTCAGCCTTCTTCTTCTTCTTCGCGCCAAACATTGCAATCGTTGGAAGCGTCCCATCAGACATAATTTCACTTCGATCCAAACTCGGTCTATCCGTCGAGGAAAAACCTGCGCTCTCGAAGAGATGCGCGAGCGCGCGGCGTCCTCTCCCGCCGTGGGGAGCGCCCTCGCCCGCCGCATCCGCCGATGCCGGAGCCTTCGCGAGCTCCGCCAAATCCACGCCCACGTCACCACCTCCCCCCACCTCGACCCCCGCGCCGCCTCCTCCCTCCTCTCCCGCCTCCTCTTCTTCTGCGCCACCTCCCCCGTCGGCTCCCTCTCCTACGCCTCCGCCCTCTTCCGCCGCCTCCCCGCCCCGACCCTCTTCGACTACAACGCCATGATCCGAGCCCACGCCAAACCCTCCACCCCTCTCATCCCCCTCTACCTGTACGTCCAAATGCTCGCCACCGGCGTCCGCCCCGACCACCTCACCTTCCCCTTCCTCCTCCGGCACTGCTCCCTCCGCCTCGACTCCGCCGCCGGCCGGAGCCTCCATGCCCACGTCTCGAAGATAGGCCTCCATTTGGACACCTTCATCCAAAACGCCATGATCTTTATGTACTCGACCTGTGGGCTCATAGAATCCGCGCGGAAGTTGTTCGACGAAATGCCCCAGAGAAATATAGCCACTTGGAACTCGATTTTGACAGGGTATTTGAGGTGCGGGGAGCTGGACTTGGCTCTGCGTCTGTTTGAGGACATGAAGGAGAGGAGCATAATAACTTGGAATTCGATCATAACTGGGTTTGCACAGGGTGGCCGGTCGAGGGAGGCATTGGCTTTGTTCCATGAGATGCAGCTCTCGGCCAATGAATGTGCTAAGCCTGACAAGGTCACTGTCGCCAGTGTAATCTCCGCATGTGCTTCGCTGGGAGCTCTGGACCAGGGGAAATGGGTGCATGGCTACTTGAAGAGGCACCGGCTGGAGTTTGATGTCGTGGTTGGAACCGCACTGATAGACATGTATGGAAAATGTGGGTGTCTAGAGAGAGCTATGGAGGTCTTCCAGGAGTTGCCCAAAAGAGATGTCTTGGCTTGGACAGCGATGATCTCGGCATTGGCCATCAATGGGCATGGAGAAGAGGCTTTTGGTCTTTTGGAAGAGATGGAGAGGCATGGGACAAAGCCTAATTATGTGACATTTGGTGCACTTCTAAGTGCTTGTGCTCATGCCGGCCTGGTAGAAAAAGGCCGATGGTGTTTCGATGTGATGAAACAAGTCTACTTGATCAAGCCTCAGCTGCAGCATTATGCCTGCATGGTTGATTTGCTTGGCCGAGCAGGGCTATTCGAAGAGGCTGAAAGGCTGATCAGAAGCATGCCTATGGAGCCGGACTCATTTGTTTGGGGGGCATTGCTTGGTGCATGTAGGATGCATGGAAATGTAGAGGTAGGAGAAAGGGTGGCTGGTTATTTGATTGGGTTGGATCCCCTCAACCATGCATTCTATATAATTCTATCAGATATATATGCAAAGGCTAATAGGTTTGAAGATGTAAAGAAAGTAAGATCTTACATGAAAGAGCTTGGGATAAAGAAAACTGCACCTGGTTGCAGTATGATTGAAGTTGATGGCCACGTGCTTGAGTTTTCTGCAAAAGGGGCACCTGAGAGCTTGATGATGCAAATGGAGTGGGTGTTGAATGGGATCAATGGCCAGTTGAAGCCCATAGATTACTTGCCCACTAACGATGAGGAATTGTTAGAGATCACTTGGACTTGTTGACATGTAGCAGCTAGTTTTAAGTATCTGATGCAGATGCTGGATTTGTTCTATTCTTTGGGTAAATTCAATGTATTATGAGCTTTGAAGCAAGCCTTATATACTTTCTTAAGTACCTGATGCAGATTCTTTCTTTATATGTTAGATCACTTTGGTCAGGTGCTTGAGTTCTCTGCAAAAGGGGTAGCTGAGAACTCGGTGATGGAAATGGAGTGGGTGTTGAATGGGATCAATGGGCAGTTGGAAGTCTGCAGATTACTTGCCCACTAATGATGAAGAATTTCTAGATATCACTTGAACTTGTTGACATGTAGCAAGTAGTTTAAGCATCTGATGCAGATGCTGGATTTCTTCTATTCTTTGGGTAAATTCACTGTATTATGAGCTTTGAAGCAAGCCTTATATGCTTTATTTATGGCAACTGAGGAAAGGGACTCCATTGGAACAGAAATTTTGACATAAAAAATGCTTTGTATATGGGGCCTTTCACCCAATTTTAAGGAGGGGATGAATTTATCATTGATAATCTAGAGATGCAAGAAGGCACTACTGAATGCAGAAGATCCTTTGAACGGTGAATGAGTCAGCAATGCTACATCAAAAATCAGACTTGACTGGAATTTGTTCAAAGTGCACCTGTTCCTTTTTTTTTTTTTTTGGAAAAAAAAGGAGGGAGGTGATGTAAGGTTTTCAAAATGTGGAAATATCATACTAGTACTGTTTTCATTCTTTTAACTAAATCAGACTTGTATTTTTTTTTCAAAAAGAGATACACTTTTATCCTCCTCCACTTAACCCAAGTTTTACTTGGAAGCCTTCTAATTTAAAAAAATTCTGTTTGGGTCCTTTAAGTTACATGGTTGATGCAATATAATCCTTTCATCCATTTTCCATCAATATGGTCTGCAGAAATTTTGTCATGTGGCTTAGGGCTCTTAAGCACCAAAATATTCTTAACACAATCAAACTCGAAATTGCATAACCAAAATAGGTTAAAAAAGAGAGAAGATGCTCTCATTATTTATGAAACAGAGACAAGAGCTAGAAATCACTGAAGATGGTGGAGAGAATTACATATCAAAGTGGATTCTTATATTACTTAAGACTCAAGAGATCAACATGGGTGAATATCTACGTGCTCCCATCTTTGCTTCCAAGAAGTTTGATGGGAGTTCAGTGGAAGCAGGCATTTTGCCAGTAGCTCGTTCTGACCAAATATCAGGCCTAGCAACCATCATAGGCGGACCTAAAACAATCCTCCTGTTGATGAATTGATCCTCTTCAAGCACCCATCTTCATCATTATCCGTCTCTAAATGCATTGGGCTTCCAACAATAAAGATCAAGACAAAAGAGAGATAGGAGTAAGCAAAATATGTCTTCTTGAGCATTTCTTGATAGGGTTTCTTCTTGAGCATTTCTTGATAGGGTTTCTCTTAGCCTATGTGAAAGATTCTTGAGAGAAAAAGGTAAAAAAAAACTCGAGAAAAAGAAAAAATAAAACTCAAAAAGGAGGTCTTTTAGAACTACAGACCAAATTAGGCTAGGCAGGTTAAGCCAAATTTGCCTAGGTCATTTGATTGGGTCAAGTAATTTCTGTCGAATAAGGAAATGCTAAGCCAGTTATAGTTCGACCGAAATGAGCTAACTCAAGCAGAAACCAGTGATGCATGAAGACCAAAACTAATGCTCTAAATGAGTTCTATTTTAAATAAAATCTTTAAAAAGAAGAAAAAAAAATTATTTCTATCTCTTCTAAAACCTTCTATCTATCTTGAAACCTTAAGCTTCTTAAATTTTATTTTGCAGCATCCTTCATGTGTGAATTGCTAGACTAGGCTTATCTTGAAACTTGCACCCAGAGTTCCCTAAAAGACTTCCTTTAGGAGGTTAGAGATTATATATGTCAATTTTTAATTCTTAATTTTTTTATATTTCTTCAACTAAAAACTACGGATATATTTAACCCTTGCAACATAAATTCGTAACCGCATTTAGCCCAATGGAGTAAGTTTAAAATCATGTTTAGCCTATGAAATACGCTCATATCAAATACAAATGCTACAATGTAGCTCTTCTTTATACCGCACTCGCTGTATCTACATCATATAATACGTAATTTGGCTGAAAGTCTACATACATATACAAAATTTATATTTTGAATATTAAAGTTTAATAAGAATCCAAACATTTACAAAATAAATAGATGATGCCAAAAAAGGATAATAATTTTTTAATAATATTTTCAATAAATACCACTTCATGCTTGATTCAGAGTCATAAATCAATTTAATATAATTAAATAAATCAATTATAACATAATTTAACATATAAAATTAAGGAGTCAAAATATCAAACAAAATCTAGTAATTTATGAATCCTGAAATATTAATATAGAGAATTTACAATCTAAGATATTCATAAGTTTATCAAAATAAAGAATTTCAAGTGATATAATATCACTGTAAATATTTTTAAATACAATAAATCTTAAATGTGAAAATAAATTTACAATGATATACTTTCTTTAAAATAATTTATTTTATAAAAAATAAAAAATAACTATTAACAATTTAACTAATCATTCCATCAAAATTTTTTAGGATCTAATGATTTAAAACCATCCAGAGATCACACCAATACCATGCCAACATACTTAAATAATTTTTTAAACTTCAAATTTGCATTCTTTAATAACTGTTGCTAAATAAAAAAATATAAATTCAAAAGCCAGTAGGCTCACCTTTATCTTCATTTTATTTTTTTGTTTGTTTGTTTTATTCTTTAACTCGTTTGGTTCACGGAAAGTAACTTACAAATAGGAATAAAATATTTAAAAATTAGATTATCAGGCATAGAATATCTAAACTATCATGTTTGGTTGATCATGGAAAACATACATTTTCCTGAGAAAGAATGAAGCTGTCACGTTTGGTTGAACAGTTTCTTTCTCAGAAAAATAGTGCAGAATACCAATTATATCCTTTAGTTCTTAAATTTTTTTTTTTACCATTTATTTTTTTTAACTTCTATATGGGTTATAAAAAATGGTTAAGAAATTAAGATACTAAAATTCTAAATCAAGATAAAAAATTTCGTAAATTTGAAGCGAAGCATTTTTTTCTCTCTTCTCGCTTGCTGATTTGAAAAAAAAATATACGATAAAAAAAAAAAAAGTATGTTGAGAAGAAAAAGAAAGTACGCTGCGGTAAGAAAGTAAATTTCATGATACCGATGAAATTTTATTTTTTATGAAATGTAAAAATTTAAATAATGTAGAAATAAAATATTTTTATAAATAGATTCTGAAAGAACGAATTAAATATTTTAATTTATAAAAAATAAAATTTCTTGCTCTTTTTTACCGTGAATCAAACGAGTGGACTAAGACGCCGCACGGGTGAGAAGATGTGTGAGAGAGAGAGAGAGAGAGAGAGGGAGAGAGCGAGCGGTTCTGGATAAGAACGGGCTACGGGGGTTCGGAGGAACAGCGGGTCCAGCTGCGCCTGCCACGTTACCGCCTAAAGGCGGTTTCCCTCCGCTCCCAAATTCTCGGTCAAGGTGGCCAACCTCGGAGGGAAGCAAGGGCCGGCGCCAGGCTGTCACAGGCTCCCCTCGAATAGAACTCTCCGATAGGTGGCATGAATCCATCCCCATTTGGTCTGCAGGCTTTGATGAATTACTAGATGTGAGGCGTGCCATGTACACCATATTACATCTTGATGATATATGTGAAGTGCTCTTTCCAACCACCTGTCAAATTATCATTTTAATTCACTACCAATTCCCATCTACATCATATTGGCGAACTAAGGGGTGATTTAGCAAGTAATTTTTAGTTTTTTTAATCAAAGAGTAACTTATTTGGGATCTTTAATTGTTAATTTTTACTGACCATTAGAGGTAATTGTCTCAAATCTAAGTTGAGGAAGCCATCGGAGTTGGCTTGCATCCCAGTCTCCCAGTGATTGCGTATTGTTTTTGTTAAGCATTAAAATAGATAACCCCTCCGTCAAGGAAAAAGATTAAGTGAAAGGGACCTCCGTATGACTTTTCTGAAAAAATAACTGCAAAGCAGCTATTTATTATTATTTTTTCTGATGCTATGGTCAAATCCAAGCATCTCTTCTTCTCACTGGCAGCCAGATCCCAGTGGTGGTAAACCTTTCTTTCCAACTCGGAAATACTCCCATGGATTTCCTCTCATCTAGTTTCTGGATGGCTCTAGCTGCCACAGCCATGGCCCTCCTCTGTTTCCACATCTTCATCAGAGTTATTATTAAAGAGAGGCGACATCCCCCGCTCGCAGGCACCGTCTTCCATCAGCTCTTGTACTTCAGCACGGTCCACGACTACCACACAGGCCTCGCAGCTCGGCACAAAACCTTCAGGCTCTTCACCCCATCACGAACTATCATCTACACTGTTGATCCTGCAGTCGTTGAGCACATCCTCAGGACCAACTTCTCAAACTATGGAAAGGTATAGTCTATGGATCATGGCTTCATTTCATAAAGAGTTTTTTACTGTGAAGAAATTTCCTACCCAAGATTCATGATCTTATAGTCTGGAGGAAGGTTGATTTTTTTGAGGAATGGTTTGACTTTGAGATGGATGTAAACCGGCAGGGATCTTACAATCATGACAACATGGAGGATCTTTTAGGTGATGGGATATTTGCTGTAGATGGTGAGAAGTGGCGCCACCAAAGAAAGTTGGCAAGCTATGAGTTCTCCACTAGGAATTTGAGGGACTTCAGTAGTGATGTTTTCAGAAGCAACGCCTCCAGGCTAGCTCTGATAATTTCCAAGGCCTCAGATTCCAACCAATCCATGGACATTCAAGTGAGTGAAAAGAGGATATTGTGATGGATTTATTAGAAACGTACACGCTTTCATAGTGGTGTACTCCTCTGTTTTTTTTTTTTTTTTTTTTGGTTACAGGATTTGTTCATGAGATCTACACTGGATTCCATATTCAAAGTTGGGTTTGGTGAAGAACTCGATACTCTGACTGGTTTAAGCGAAGAGGGGAAAAGCTTCGCAAAGGCATTCGATGATTCAAGCGATCTAATACTCTGGCGCTATGTGGATATCTTCTGGAAAATTAAGAGATTCCTCAGAATTGGATCAGAAGCAGAGCTGAAGAAAAACATCAGAGTGATCAATGACTTTGTGTACAAACTGATTCACAGGAAAACAGAGTCCATGTCTAAGCAACCAAACGACAAAGTACGTTGGAACAATATCTTATCTTGCTTGTAGTTGATAATTTCACCACCCCTTTTCTCTTGCTAAGCTCTGTGTTGTGTTTTGGATTCTAGATGATGAAAGAGGATATCTTGTCAAGGTTTCTGGTTGAGAAGAAGAAGGATCCAAATAATATGAATGATAAGTACTTGAGAGACATAATATTGAACTTCGTAATTGCGGGGAGAGACACAACAGCAGTCACGCTTTCTTGGCTCTTCTACATGCTCTGCAAGCATCCTTCTATTGAAGAAAAGCTTGCTCGAGAGATTAAGGAAGCAACCAAAACAAATGACAGCATATCTATCAAAGAATTCACCTCCAGGTTGACAGAGGAGGCACTTGACAAGATGCAGTATCTTCTTGCAGCTCTGACCGAGACATTGAGGCTATATCCTGCTGTTCCTGAGGTGATCTATGAAATTAATTGATCGAAAAAAAATGTCATTATATTGGAATTGTTTCGGTGTTTAATGGCTTAATTTGTTGTTACCTTCCATGTCAAAGGACACAAAGACTTGCTTCTCTGATGACACACTGCCTGGTGGATTCAAAGTAAGGGAAGGCGATGTGGTATGTTTCCTACCATATTCAATGGGCAGGATGAAGTTTCTCTTGGGGGAGGATGTAGAGGATTTCCGGCCGGAGAGGTGGCTTGATCAAAATGGGGTTTTCCAACCTGAGAACCCCTTCAAATTCACTGCTTTTCAGGTGAAGATAATGAAGGAGACTCTACATTCTTTCAAAAGCTACATATACTTCATACTTTCATTGGTTTTTATTCTATTGTAGAATAAATTAAGGGATGTAGACAAGCTGGACTTAGTCCTAGTTATTCAGGCTCAAAATTAATTTCAATTCTTGGCTCACAATGGATACTTTTGATCAGTCACTGCATTCAATTCAGTGGCTGGAAGCAAATTCCAACTCTAAAAGCTTCAGTTTGCAGTTAAGCGAGATTAGGATGTTCATATGGTGGTTTGTTTAAAATGGTCATAATGATTTTGAGGCACCTTTTTTCTTGATAACCATAATTTGACAAGTGAAAGCCTTTAACATAAGAGACCACCTTATTTTCAGTAGCTTGGGGTGATACATCCCTTGCAACCTCTCTTTTCTGAAAAAAATAAAAAAAAAAGGTTTGGAGGGAGGTCAACGTCTCCTCTCCTTCCAAACTATCAAAACCACCTCCCAAGCAATCAGCTGGGATAATCTCCAAATATTAATACGAAAATCTGGACTCCAGATGACCTTTCCCAGAAGAGTGCTTTCCTTGATAGCTATTAGATCGACAGCAAGTTGGCACCCTCAAGCTTAATTCAAGTTTCATTCATCTTGATTTAAGAGTATCAAGCCACCCAAAAAGATGGTCAGGTTCAATTCAGCTCAAAACTTGGCTCAGTGAAGCTTAATCAAATAGGAAGCTAGCCTGTTTTGATCCTGATAGTCTCGGAAATCACAAGGGTCATTAAGCTGCACTGCACAGTACTAGAAAAAGGCCTTGTTCAGCTGTTTCCTGCTATGCTGTATCTATTTCATGCAAAGGGCTTAATCTTAATTCATCTATAATTTGATACATCTCAAAAAGCATATAGTGAACTAATTTACCATAGATCTTAATACAAGTATTATGCAAAGTTGATAATAAAAGTCATTGATTAGAAAAGCTGCTTATCTTTTGTTCTCACTTAAATTTAAAAAATGATCTGAAATTGATAATGCTTCATCTATCCTATTTTCGCCATAGAAATGACCTCCAAGGCTTTGATTTGCAGGCTGGCCCAAGAATTTGTTTGGGGAAAGAATTTGCATACAGGCAGTTGAAGATCTTTGCAGCAGTCCTCATCCATTTCTTCAAATTCAAGCTAAGTGATCAGAGAAAGGATGTCAACTATATAAGCACATTAACTCTTAGAATCAATCAGGGACTCCATCTTTTCGCCTACCAAAGAGAACCAATGGTTCATTCAGATGATTCTTCTACATAATTAAGATTCACCAGCTGTAATTATTATAAGGCTTTGGAATACTGTATAATTTTCAAATGAACATCAAACAGGCAATAACTTTTTGGCTTTGTTATGAATATATCCAGTAGCCAAATTTTATTCTCCAGAACTAGAAAATCTTTGCTGTTCTCAATTCTAGCAGGAAAATAAGTATTAATAGATCACTAAGTAATGGAGAAATTTATCACCTAGAGCTGAATGCGACAATTCCTTGTCATGGTTGACATGAGAGCTTAATCAAGATAAATGCAATAACAGCTGCATGGATGCTCAGAACTAGTGAGATTGATTTAGCTACACGATCTTTACTTATATCTGATTAGATTTAGATTTGAATGATAAAGATTAATTGTATAATTTACAAATTACTGATCTATACATCAAGATGTTAAAAAAATATTTAATTACATAAATTTTAGTATGTAGTCATTTCATATAATGAACCATATTCAACGGTTCAAATCATTGATGCAAGATCTTCATTGTATATATATATATATATATATATATATATATATATATATATATATATATATATATATAAACTTAATCTTAAGTATACTTAATCTGTTTCTATATATAGAATATTTAAAATAAATTTCTTAAGCATTCAACAAATGCGTATGAGAAGTTTGGTAAATGTTCATAGCCCATCCTATATTTAAATTTGAAGGTAAAATCATCTAGGATCCTTCACTGTATATTACTCTACAAAAAGAACTAAACATAATTTTTCTTACAAATCCGTAATTAAATGAAATATTAGTTAATATATTCATATTATTCTAAAAACTTTACTTTATTGCATTATCTAAACCTACCTGAGAAGCATAAATACTAATGGTATTGATTGACTATTCACGTAACATTAATTTAATCAAAATTATTCTATTTTCTATCTTATTAATAACTGCACTTTTATTTTTTATTCTTATTTATAATAATTCATACTTTATTTCTATTTCTATCTTTACTTATATATTAAAGTTTAAAATAATTAATCTCTTTTACCTTTTCTTCTATCCATTTAATTTTTTGTAAGCAAGCAATGTTATTTTTCCTCAAAAATCTAAACTGATCTGAACCAACTGGTTTGGGATAAATCAAACCATACCGATCAGAACTAAGCCGGTTCAACACTTAAAAATGCTATTGCTGTTTCCTTATCTAATTTGACTTCACAAAATCTATGTCATAAACCATTACCTCTTATTATTATAAGGTTAAACCTGGCAGCAAATCTACACCAATTACAAAACAACAGAGAATATAACGCTGAAACATGGAGAAGGATCTAGGTCAGGACCTTGTAACGAACTCTTAAGAAATAACTAGAAGAAGAAAGAAGGAAACCCACAAAGGCCTCCCCCTCCCAAAAAAAAAAAAAAAATCTGGAAGTAATTTACAGATGGCATTGTACTGCAACGCCCATTATGTTTGTGAGGACAAATCCGTTTGGATTTAACCAATACGATATCCACAATGTTTTCCAAGGGCCTACATGACATGACCACTATTCCTTTCATGTGAATACATCATCCAAACTTTGTTGGTCATGAAACTTTCAATAAAATAACTTGTTTCACAGCATAAGCAAGAGAAGGCTGCCATTCCAGTCCAGCAAAGAAAGAACAAAACATGTGATGCGAGAGAATCGATCATAACATTAACCCATGGAGCGAAAAAAAAAAGGTAAGCCATTGAAGAGGTCAAAATAACAGGCAACATTTTAAGTCCCCCCTCCCCCCCCCCCCCCACCCCCAATCCACGTGTCGCGTCTCAGGAGACCCCGGTCCCCACCTCCTCGCCCCACTCCCAGTTGCCACCGGACGCGTGTACCCTCCAGGTGGTGGCCCACCTCCCAGCTCCCAAACCCAAACAGGAGCGCTGAAAAGGAGCAAAAAGGATTGGCGGTACTCACGTGCGCACGTGGGTCACCGTGACCGAGGCTTAGGGTTACAAGCGGGGGGAAAAAAAATTCGCCCCGGGCCATGGCCGAAGAAAGTTTTATTTTTTGTCCCCTAAATTGGAAACAGAGCACAGGGGAAGGGAAAAACCTAATCCTTTGGGTTGGATTCCGAGTGCGGCTCCTCCTCGTCCTCTTCTTCTTCCTCCGGCTGCTGCCGTTGTTCTTCCTCCGCTTCTTCGCTGTGCTGGATCTCGGCCGACTCCCCCATTAGCTGTAATTCCTGCGTCTTCCCCGCCTCCCCGGCCGTGGAGGCCCCGCCGTCGCCCGGCTTGCCATCGGCGGCGCCCGAGGATGGATGGACGAGTCCGCCGGAGAACACTGCGGGAATTGGAGTGGCCCCTGCGAGGTTGATGATCTGCGGCGGAGACGGGAACGACCATATCTGTGGCTGCTGGGTTGACGGCCCTGTCGCAATCGCCGAAGAGGACGGGAGCATCCAGAGAGCTCCGGGAGGTATTACACTCCCGCCGACGGTGTTCCCCACCGCCCACATCGGTATCAGCCCAGGCGGCGCCGCCCCCGCCGCCGCGATGGGGGCAAGACCCGTCGAGATGGAAATGGCGCCGCCGCCCTGGAGCAGCGGGTCTGCCGCTGCGATCGGGTAGTACGAAACTGATGCTATGCCGCCGCCGCCGCTGTTGGCGGCGGCCCGCGTGGGTTGTAGCTTCTTCCTCCGCTTCGCGGCGGACTCTTCCCCTCCGGGACCGTCCGCGGCGGAGGTGGTGCTCCCGGAGACGGAGGGAGCCTGGGTGGGGATTTTGATGGTGCCGTCGACGGTGGTGGCGATGGCTGGGACGGTGCCAGTTCCGGTGGCGGCGATGATGGCGGGCTCCGCGTGCTGGAGGAGCCACCGGATGGTCTCGCCGTCCGACTTGTGCCCAAGCTCTCGGGTCAGCTGGAAGATCCTCGCAGCGCTAGCGGCTGGCATGCGGATCCTCCGCCCGCGGCCCTCCACCTTGGTGTGCCGGTCCTTGGTCCGCCTTGCCGGCCGCCGGAGGATCGGGAGCGCTCCCATGAACTCCATCGGCTCGGGCTTGGGGACGATAGGCCGGTGGTGCACCGTCATCGCCGCGCCGCCGCCCGTTCGAAGATCAGTCCTCTGGCTGTCCTCCTCCTCTTTCTTCTGCGAATCCGTCATCTGAAGCGAGGCGTCTCTCCGTGCGTCCTTCGGTTGCCGTCCCTTCCAACAAAGGTAATAAAAAGCTCGCAGCCTTCTTCCTTTCCTTTCCCTCGTCCGCTGCTCTAAAACTCGGCACTTAGATTGGCCCAAAACCCCGCAAACCCAAGCCATGGTGTCCTTTTATTCACCCCACTCCTCCTCCTGCTGTGGGCCTAGTTTCCTCTTATCTTACGCCACTGGATCCGGCCGGGTCCCACTGGATCCAACGATCCAACATAATTTGTCGTATCACGATACGGACGGCGTCGATGGAGCAATTTAATATAATTTTACATCAGCGAGTCTATCTCCTCCGTCCGTTGTAACCGTCAAGATGGGTCCACCAACTCATCGCCGTCCCTTTCCGGGTCATTCCTCGTCGAGCCGTTCGTTAGGTGCCCAATAGCATCACCCATCCTTCTCTTTTTTTGGGCCCCATTAATTACGTGCCTGGTGGTCCGCTGAGTATGCGTGTCTCGAGCGTTCGTGAGGATAATTTCCGTTTTGCCATTGGTCGTGGGCGGCAGTGGATCCGGCCCCGTAGTGCGATAGATGGCGGTGCACCGATCGCGGACGGTCGAGGTGTGCAGAAGCGACCAGCTGGAGCCAACTAATGTGGGACCAGAGTTACCGAGATCTAGACGTAGCCCCTTTTTTTTTTGGTGACCGAAGCGATGACGTGGCACGGCGACCGTGGATCAAACTTTGTTTACCCGATGTCGTCCATACGGCCATTTCCGTAAGTTCAAAATTTTATACGTACACGCCGCTTTTCTGAACGGCTGCACTCCTTTGTGTCAGTCTCTCTCTGGAAAAGTTTGCTTTAAAACGAACGGACGGTAGCGTAATAACGGTGGTGGCGAGTCGAGAGGACGGCGAAGCTTCTTCTCATCTTCGCCGTACGATTGATGGTACGCTTTGTGATGTGGGGGAAGATGGGGCTCCATTGATTGGATGGTGTGGATTGATGCAACTTTTGTCGGGAGGTGGATAAAGTTTGCTTTGCTCGTTGGCAAATTTAGGTAACAACAAATGGGGCGGGTCTATTAAGATCCAGCTGGACCCAGGCGACATCACATCTTGGGTTGAGTTGTATCTAAGTAAACACGTAACGACATGAATTTATACGTTGGAAAGGGGAATTGACCAGCTTTATTTTGATCGAACTTCAACTTAAACTCTGTCCAAAATAAAAATTAAATAAATATATGCCCATGAGGGCTGGTGTGATTTGATATAATATATATATATATATATATTAAATTAAAACTAAAGATAAAATAAATAAAATATATGTATTAGATAAAAATGTTTTTGAATTTTAAAAAGAGATGAATTGATTAGGAATTGTAGATTAAAATGATTTTTTTTTAAAAAAATGAGTTGAAATAAAACTCATAGTTAGGGATTGGTCACTAGGTTGCCACCACAAGCGCTGGCTTAATCAACTGGACCATGTTAAAATATATTTAAAAATAAAATATAAAAAAAACGATAAGAGAAAATGATGTGATAAGTTTTTAAATTTCACTACTACTAAACTATATAGATCTAGATTCTATACTATTTTCAAGTTACCATATAACTAAAAATAATCATGAACCATCTAATTTTATAAAAAATTATGGAAGAAAAATGTAAATTTAGTGAAATATCTAAAATACATTGAAATTTTAATTATCCTAACTAGGAAAGTTTTGATAATATCAAATTATAAAATCAAATATATTTCTTTTTCTTTTGTTTTCTTAATATAGAAAAAATGATTGATTATTATTTTTTCTTTTTTATGAAAGAACTAATTATGGAGATGTCATATCTTGCCTAAATAAATATTTATAATGTAATTTATTTGTTTAGTTTATAATTCTTCATCCTTTAATTTTTGTTTTGATGGTTGATTCTTTTCATTGCATACTCATGGTTAGAAGTGTGTTGCATTCCACTTCTGAGCATGTGGTATGATTCAAAGAAAATGATTACCATAACAATTTTGCCATTCAAGAAATATATGGGCCTTATGGGACATATGGTATCTTATTTTATATTATCTTAGAGAGCAAAGAATGTACATGATAAGAGGTGATGTGATACAAGTTAGGTAGCATTTATAATGGCAACACGAAGCAAGCTAAAAGATGATATGATAATAGTAATTAAATTGTTACGTGTTTTTCAAAGAGGGAAATTTCAATTAGGAGTAACTCTGATTAAAGGCACAACGCAATCCAAAGTTAAGTTCCACCAAAGGCATTGATCATTTTGAATAGAAGTCAACTGTTCAATTAGGAAAGAATTCTTAAAGTTTATTTAAGAAAGATTACATGAAAGATGTCGTCCTATTAGAGGATTTAGTTCATCAAAACTGTCCACCAATGATTGGTCAAATTTAAGAGACTCTACCAAGATGCCAATGAAAAGAGAGTTGCAGACCTTAGGTAAATAGGTTCCAAAATTTAGATTGACTTTTGAGATTTGATCCTTGCTCATTGAGATTGATCTCTAAGCTCCTAAAGCCCTAGAGCATCATCTCACAAAATTTTTGCCTTCACATTCCTCGATTTTTTGGGTTGATTTGAGCATTGGAGGGTCCCTTCGAAAATAATCTTCGGACCTTTTTAATTCTTTTTCTATCTCTCGAAGGAGTGCATGTACCAATTAGTCAAAGACTGCTCTAACGTTTGAGTGAAGTTTGATATGATTCATTAACATTTGAGAGCTACTTTTGGATGCTAGTAGTTTTGCATTGTTCGTAGGAGCAAGTAAGAGCATCTAGCCATATCACCTAAGAAAAGTGATGAAAGAGTGAGCAATGCTCAAGTAGGCACTAGTCATGCCTAGGCTAACTAATAAAACTCCATGAAAGATTTAATCCATCTAGATTCTCCCTCATTAGTGATAGTAGTCACTTAGGAGCAATTTAATGCCCTCTTCTGATATGTTGAGATGCTGACAAATTTTATTTGAAAAATGATCTCTAAGAGTTTAGTTTTAGAGATTAATCAAGAATTAATTAAAGGATCCATCAAGTTTCTAGCAATGATTGACCTTAACCAAAACTTAGAAAGGACCCTTAAGACCCCCAAAATAAGCAATTAGGGGTGCATGGCAAGAGGGTTGACTTAAGAAGGAACCTCAAAGTCGACTATTATGATTGGGCAAACACTCTTGCCTAAGAACTCCGACAACCAACCGATATCAAATAGATAGATGGCTAGGGGAGATGAATCAGAGAATTGAGGTGGTTATAGAGTATATTCGAGGTATGGGGAAGACCAATCCAATGAGCTCAATAGAGATGACTGGAGATATAAAATTAGCTAATTTGAAGAGTTGGCTAGTTATTTGATATTGGTTGACTTAAGAAATTAAGAGTTGGTTGGTGATTCGAAAAAGGATGACCTAATGAATTAAGGGATGACTAGTGATATAACATTGGACAACTTAAAAAGTTAAAGGCTAATGATTCAAAATCGACTAACTTGAAGAATTAAAGCTAGTAATATAAAATTAGCCTCTAAATATTGGTATGAACAAATTGGCTTCAAGTAGTTAAAAAAGAGGAGACCATCGAAAAGAAGCTGGTCCTACAAAGCCAATCCATTGAAGTCCTAGATGGCTTAGGCTTAATAGAGGAGTGGTCATGGCAGACTTGATTACTCGACCAGTAACCACTTATAACTTCATGAAAACAACTTAGATTAGCTTAGAATTGGATTGGAATTCCTTGACCTGATCACCTGAAAGATAAGTTGGTTGAAGGAAGTGAAAAGTATCTTAAAAATTAGATTAATCAAAAATCGATTAGAGTTTAGTTAAGAGGTGCCCCATAAGGCATGCGAGTTGCTATTTCCATTATGGGAAACCAAATCCTTGGTTGACTTGAAAGCTCCTAGGTCCTTGGCTTCAACTTGAAAGACTTGGTTTTAGAGAACTTTCTTAAGTCCAGGCGCCAACCTCAATTAAGAAAGCTTGCTTAGGTCTGGAGGCCAACCTTGGTCGGCAATACTTTCTCAAGTCCAAGTTTAGACCTCAATGGACAAAAATTCTTCAAGTTCGAGCAGCATCCTCGATCGGCAAAGATTTCTTAAGTCTGAGTGTTGTCATCGATCGACAAAGCTTCTTTAAGAGTAGTCACTGACCTCGATTGGCAAAGCTTCTTCAAGTCACTATGTCGACTTCAATCTTCCTCGAGTCTTAGCGCCAACCTTGATCAATAGAAGTTTAAGTCCTAGAATCTAACCTAAGAAACTTGACTTTAGAATAAATCATTTTTAGCCACATCTTGAGTTGATCGGTAGAAGATCTCCACAAGGTCCCTGATGCCAACTTGAAAGTTGGTTTCCAGGAGTTGTGTTCAATAACTCTCCAAGTTGACTTGAAATTGGCGATGGTTCAATCCAAAGTCTCAGGTTCTGACCTAAAGAACTTTAAAAAGTCTAGAGGTCTACTTAAACCCACTACAACAAAGAAGTGATATTCACTTATAAAGCCGACTAGAGCAGATCCAATTGATTGGCTATCGAGCTGACCTAGATCAACTACAATGCAATATTTTTAGATTAGTTAAACTCTAAGACTAACTAATGCTGACAAGAGTTGTTAAACTTTGTCTAAGCTAACTTACACCTAATGCAAACAAATCATCGCACTGGAGAAAAAGAAGTTTGAAATAAGCCAACCATCAAGCTACTTTTGTGACTTAAGCATGCACTTAAGCTCAACCCTCGATAGTGGGGGTAAATAAAGTAGTACAAGCTAGTTAGCTTGCACGATGGCAACATATGGTGGGTTAGGAGGTGGTATGATGTAGGTGACTAGATCGCTACACGTGTCATTTAAAGATGGAAGTTTCAATCAAGAGTAGCTTCCACTAAAGTTGCTACTCAATCTAGGGGTAAATCCTTTCAAAAATATTGACAACTTTGAGTAGGAGTCAACTGCTCAATCAGGGAAGGATACTCAAACCCTATTCAAGAAAGACTTCTCCACCAACGAGTGACCAAATTGAAGTTAGGCTCTATAAAAACGTCAATAAGAGTAAATCTAGACCTTAGATAAACAGGTTTCAAACATTAGATTCCAACTTTTGATATCTGATCCTCACTCATAGGGATTGATCTCTAAGTTCCTAAAGCTCTAGAGCATTATCTCACGGACTCTAGGCCTCTATCTTCTTCTATATCTTAGGCTGACTTGAATATCAGAGGAATTTTTTTTCTTTTTCTCTCTTGCAGAAACATGTGTATCGATTGACTAGAGAGTAGTACTCTATTGTCCAAAACAAGACTCAATATTTATGCAAGCATGCAAATAATCCTTAATATATAAACAATTAAATCTTGAAACAAACTCTCCAAGGAGAGCAGAATGATATATAAGAAACTTCCTTTTATTATAGATGACATCGACATCAAGGTTACGGTCCTCTTCACACTAGGAAGCACTCCACCGTCAAGACCCAATCTTCTAGTGAGAAAATTATTCATTGAGCTATGGATATAGAAAATATATTGCTCTGTGCATTTCAGATTGATACACTTCCATCCACTTTGCAAAAATTAGCATCCTCATGTCTACTATTATTATGGTTGTTATTATTGCCATCTCTTAGTTTAGTTTGCAAATTAGGATTGATGCAGTCCCTAACAGAACAATGCAAATAAATCAGAGCGAAAGTATGAAATGAAAATTATGATGCTGAATCATTCTTGGACCAGAAAAAACAGAGTCAAAGAGATAATTCAATGCCATCAACTGCATCTTATTCAATTTAAAGAAGAAGACAAGGAAACAAATAAAGAGACAGGCATCCATCCATCATGCCGATCGTGGTTTCTAGATAGTTCCATTTGCTGGGGTTGCTCCGTTGATCCGATCCGAAAGTTAATTGTGCTTGAATAGCCTATGCTTGGGAGGCAAGATGGAGCCTTCAAATGAGTGATGCTTGTTATTGCCACCAAAGTCGGAGCTTTTTGGGAGAACGGTGTAGGCCACAAGCGGTGTTCTCACGGTGTGGCGACCATCAACCCACGCAATAGATGCGGACATAATTGGCTGTTGGAATAGCAGTCCACCAACCACTCTCACCACGAATGACTTCTTCTCTCCAAGGTACGAGAATGAAAGAGTGGAGGGTTCCACTGCGATCCTGAGAGACGAGGGCGCTTCGACTATAGCCCGATAAGTGGAGGAAGGTGTTCCAACGTTGGTCACTGTTCTATAGAAGGTTGCCATGGCCTGCTGGCCATCAGGAACGGCGAGCGCAAAGGAGGGGTAATTGAGGTCCCAAGCCTTTCCAATTCCGATGCCAGAACAACTGCTTGCGTCTCCAGTGACACGTCTCAGTGTGCTTGTGTTATACCCTTGCTTGCAAAGGAACGTGACATAATCCTTCTCCGATGCATCGAAAACTAGCCCGGGGTCGATGGCCTTCAAAGGGTCGATGTGGCCCGAACCATACGCAAACTCGGCATCCTCATTGTTCCTTGGATCCATGACCCTTGCTGCAACGGAGGTGCAAGTTTAATTGTTTCAGGCTAGCTGTCAGTTCGGCAACTCACAAAGGTTTATCCACTAGTTTTCATCTAATAAAGACTTTGGTTATCAAAATCTTCACCTGTTGTCATGAGAGCAGACTTGATTGCAGCGGGAGACCAATTAGGATGCGCTGATTTGATATAAGCAGCGGCACCACTGGTATGAGGGCATGACATCGATGTGCCTGAGATGATGTTGAACTCAACTTCCCTATGATCATCATCAGAGCCAGAAGGGCCGGCAATCGGCGACCAAGCTGCGAGAATGTCCACTCCTGGGGCCGTTAGATCGGGCTGCGTTCGTCAACCAAAACATCAGTTTCTAGCAGTGCCACAGGCGTTAGAGGATGGCAATGTTTTTTGAGAATGAACAAAATTTTAAGTACCTTGAGGATATCATTAGTGATGGGGTTGGGACCTCTTGAAGAGAAGGAAACGACGACTGGAGCTAAGATGTCTTTCCAAGTCTGGCCCGCTTGGATTGTTCCAATGGGGTTGCTGAAATGAAATCATCGGAAAATTTTGAAGTTAGCATTGCGTATTAACTAATAATAATACCAAGAGTAAGCAGCTGCATTTTGTGTGTCTCTTACTTGGTTGATTTGATGTAATCCAAAATCTCCATCCCATCGTCAGGATCGACAACAGTGGCTGGAAGTGGGTAAGAGAAGGCGACGTCGCTGTAATCTGGTTTGTAATATGGGCTGGTCATGATGCTACCTAACCCATCTGCATGCAAGATGCCAGAGCCATCGTCTGAATAGTCGCAGAGAACTATTTTTCCACGTACTTTCTCTGAGTTCATAAATCCATCAAAACAATATCTTGACATATCTCTCGAGCTGCCGGCCGAAACGTTCACTGCATCCCCTCCATAGATCAGTGGGAACTCCGATCCAACGAGTTCGAAGCTGTTGATAGCATTTCCCTTTCATTGAAGAAAAAAAAAGATAAGGTCAAATGTAAGGAGAGAAGCAAAACAAAACATTAGGGTCGAGTACTTGATGAAAGCCCACTTACAACGTAGGATTTGCCATTGCCGAGGACCACCTGGGACACAAATTTCCTATCGATGCTACTTGCAGCCACTGTAAGAGACCAAGGTGCATAGTTGGACACCGTCCCTGGGAAAGGCCCCGAGTTGCCAGCAGAGTTTGAGGTGAGGATCCCTCTCTTCATTGCATGAAAGGATCCAATTGCGATCGGGTCTTCGAAGTATTCCAAAGGGAAAGGATATCCAAGGGACACAGATATAACATCTACACCATCCGCAATTGCATCATCAAATGCTGCTAAGATATCAGCCGACCAACAGCCAGACAACCAGCACACTTTGTACATTGCGATGCGTGCGTTAGGAACTGCTCCTCTTGCTTCCCCTTCGGCTAGTCCAAAGTAGCTCGCACCAGGCACAACCCGACCTGCTGCTGTGGAGGATGTGTGGGTTCCATGCCCCTCGGCATCTCTCGGGGACTTGATGTCCCCTGGTGCGAAGAAGCCTTCGCTGTTATAGAATCGTGCCCCAATGATCTTACTGCAATCAGATAGCGTGATAAGAGAATGTCAGCGAATATAATCGTATAAGCTTCGCGTCTTTGATAGATAATATGGAGAAACTGAGGAGTACTTGTTGCAAGTGAAATTGTTTGCTGTCTGGCATTGTCCTTTCCATCTGGCCGGAGGGGCTCCAAGGTTGTTGTCATTAAAGCTCTCAGACTCAGGCCAGATACCTGTAGAATTAATAAATTGAGCCCACTGAACTCTAGTTTGTGTTGCTTTGATCGGAATCGGAAGCGTTAAGTTGGCGATCGTTTCGTTCTTTTTACTAACTGCACTGCATTCATTAGGTAGTGTTTTTTGTTTAGAATACCTGTATCCAGAAGTCCTACAATGATGTCTCCTTGACTGGGATACCTCAGAGAGGCATTTAGAGTGAAGCTCATGAAGTCCCATGATCTGGTAGTGTGGAGCTCTAGCTTGGTGTTGGGAAGCACTGAGACCACCTCGTCCATCTCTGCCGTAGGCATCAGATATCAGTTAAACGAAAGTTATCAAACAGTCTCCATATCACCAATATCTAAATCCTTCTCCATGCTAACTTGTGTTAGCAAATCTCACCTGAAAGCCTTGCTGCTTCTTCGTCTGTTAGTCTTGCCGCAAATCCATTGAAACTCCTACCGTAGCTATAAACGAGCGACTCTTCCGTGCTAGAATCACTGCACTCAAAAAATGCTCTCTTCGTTATAATATTTAGCGTAGTCTAATATTTAGTGTCGAGAAAGTGCATCAATGTTAGCATCACCTTCCAAGCACTCTTCCAAGCATGGCATGGTGTGAAGCGGGCGAAACACCTCCATTGGGATGACTCCCCATGTAAACAACATGAACCTGCAAAAAATGCACGCTCGCATCATCTAAGAAGCACTGCATGCATTTAGGTGAATGAAGAAATACGGATTTCAAAGAAAGAAAAGATGTGAGAGAACGTAGCTCACCTTCCTCTCACTTCCTTCGCATTGGCAACTTAACGCTGATAGCAAAACCAATAGCAGGTGGAAGGGAAGGCCCACGGTGCGTTTGGCCATCGGGCGGGAGTGGCGGGAGCTCCCTGTCACACTCAACCTGGCACGAGATGAGATTTTTTTTTTGCGTTCCACTGCCATCAGCGGAGGAGCATTTAAATACATGCAACGTTGCCAAGTCGGGAAGTCCGCCATTGCGTCGCAATGCTCTGTAAGCTCCGCTTTGTTTGGACCGCTTCTGCCGATACTTAAACAAAAAAAGAAAAAACCCTCTGCCGTCATAGGTTCCATCGCATTAGTATACTCTTAGGACAAGGACGCGTTTGTCAGAGTTGGCTGGCCGGCTGAAATTCTAGAATGAAAAAAAAAATAAAAAACAGAAAAAAAAACACCTGTGGCTAGGGATCTGCATGGGGCGGGCGGCCGTGGGCCTGTTCGGTTCGAAAAAATTCAAGGCTGAGGCCATGATTTTTAATCATTAGGCAAGTTTAAATTTTTAGTCCTATTTAAATTTTGAATCGACTTAAAAATATTATATTTCTAACATTTCATTATATAGAATCAGTTAAAATTAATAAAGTAATTGATGTATTATTTTATTAACCAATTCATAATGATATTCTTAAATTTTGAGGGCTAAAATGAACTTTAAGTGAAAGTTCAAGGATCAAAAAGCAAATTTTAGGCTCATTTTTTCTTTTCTTAAAGGCTTGTAAATTATGTGCTCCTCCTTACATTCTTGAAAGGGTTTGGTTGCTTGGATGCATGTTTGCAGGATACTAATAATTGTAGTGGTTGGCTACATTTGCATGCTACCACACTTAAAAATTTTTCTTATTTTGATCTCACTCTATATTAAGATAGATAGAGTCACATCACATAAAATCTGCCCCTACTTGTAGAAAAAAAAAAATAATAATATCATTATTATTATGTTGCATGATAATATATAATAATGATTATTTGTCATAATAGAAATAGGACAAATATGATTTTATAAGTTTTCTAAAAACGTGTCAATCTTTTTCTTATCGAACAAATTAAGCAACAATTGTGCAAGCAATTTTCGCTATAATATATTTGCTGCTTTTCATCAAAAACTTATTTTTGATTAACATACTTTTTTAATAATTTTATTTAGTAGAATTACAGGATTCATTACAGAACAGTTAGATCATTTTTTGGTAAACCTAGGTAGAATTCGGGAATAAGATCCACTATCCTAGAACTACTCACAAATTTCCGTAACTTTCTTTTATAATACCCAGTTTCAAGGTTCCTTAACACTGGGATTTAACGGTGTTCGAGATCAAATGAACCGATCAATGCAAACTTTCATTTTGATTGGCCACATCTTTCAATCCAGTCCAACAAAACTAGGTAAAGATAGTGGGGGATAAAGTTTCACTTTTATATATCCCTAATTCGGATAAGCAAAACTTGCTAGGATAAATAAAGATACAATATATCAATTTATTATCAATTAATATATTTTTTTAAAAAAAACAACAAAGAACCTAACTTTTAGATTTTTCCTATTGTTTTCTGTGAAAGATTTGAGTTACAAGGGATGGAAAAAAAATGCTTTCTTCTCTCTAATTAGATCATGGTGAATGGTGACATTTGGACTGAACAGTTGAAACACAAAATTAGATTAAACTTTTTCCCTTTTTATACAGAGGACCAGTCAAAGAGTGGTTGGTAAGAGTAGTGATATGAGAGAAGCCATTAGGAAATGTTTACGCCTTGTTTGATTGAAGGTTAGTTGCAGGTTAATCAGGGATATCTATTTATTCTCAGAAACAAGAGATGTTTTTCCCTGATTAAATTTGCTCTAAGACGATGCTTAATAGAAACATATTTATTTCATCCCTCTCAAGTGAAATATGTTCACCTTGAAAATTACCCAAAGTAACTTGCCTAATTAGCTTACCAACGTTCAAACGCAACAATCCTTTTGAGGTGTTTGATTGAACGCTGCCTTTTCCATTGCCATCCGTTGCTCAGTAGCGACCATATATCAAGGCTTTAGATAGCAAGTGAACCCTAGCTAGAGATGGCAATTTATCCTGACCTGATGAAGACTTGCTCCAATCGGGATGAGGGATGGACACTTCAAGCTTTACTCGGATTCAAAACAAGTTTCGAGAAAAAACGGAGCAGAATTAATGTATATATACTCTCTATTCTGAATCTATATATAAATTACTTTTTTTCTGTGAGTAAATTATGTCTATTGTTTTTTTCTAAATAAGATTTATCGTTTGTTATATAATTTTTAATAGTGAGAATAATATAATTTTTATATTTTTTACATGATCAAATGATAACTTTGATAAAAAGAATAACAAAGTATGTTATCTAAAGGCAATTCAAGAAATAGAAAAAGAACATAAATGGAACAATAAAATGGGATCAAGAACCTTTATTTTTCTATAGGGTTAAAGATAAAGACTAAACTTATTGTTTCGATGGAACACAAGATAGGAATGAGATGAAGTATAGAAAGCTCAAGATGTAGACGAATGGGTAGGAATTACCCATGTTGCCATTCCTTCGAAGTTATTGTCAACTTTTATAACAAATATAATAGACAATATTTATCTTAAAAGTAACTTTTCAATTTTTTATATTAAAATAATCATTATCATAATAGCTATTATAATAACATTATAATAGAAAATAATGAACAATAATAGAAAAATAACAGCACGGTCCTTTCCGTTCACTTTTCATTGAATAAAAAATATTACTCTTTGAAGCATATAATTACTTTGAAAGAAAACTTGGCGAAAATAATTCAGATTTTGAAAATAATAATATTTGATTCAAAAAAAGGTACAGGTGAAAATAGTTACAACAACAAAATAACATATTATAATGGCCATTGTGGCGGTAATAACACTTTTATTTAAACCTTGCCATATAGATGCATAACATAAATAGTTCACCCTTATCTACAAACAGGCCCACAATAATTCATCATCCAGATATGATATTAAGTTCCATCAAAACATGGGATAAGTATCTTTTGGAAGTTCTATGGCAATTATTCATACCACTCCACATAAAGGGAAATGTACAGAAGAAATATGTGGTGCATCAGTATAGAAGTAATTGAAAAGTAATTGAGTTCATAAAAAAGAAGGGGGTAAATTAGATCTTGGGGGCAAAAAATAAAGCAATTGAAAGCTAGCAACTCTATGCACAAATAAACCCATATCATTGGCAGATGACCTGCTAACAGAACAAAGGAAAGGAAAAAAGAAAAAAGAAAAAAGAAAAGGGAAAATAACTTGTATCTTGCTTTTCCCAGCATTGGCCAGGTTGACCCTTCTCTGGTGAGAAGCAACCATGGATGCCCTAACAACATTGCATTGAATCACAAGATTTCAAAGTCAAGTGTCAGAGCCAACTTGAAACTAATCTTTGTTATTCATTCAAAAGTACAGAGATGAGACAAGATTAGCGAACAGGAAAAGAATCTATTTCCCCCCTCCCTTGAGAAAGATTTTTCTCTACAACCAAGTTTTTTCACACATAATCATATGTTCACCTCTTCAAGATTGACACCAACGTAACACTTACCTTGTTGCTGGCTTTATTCTCATCCTGAACGTTAATGAACTCACATAGGATGTGCTTCTTCGAAGCAACTAGCAGGTAAGAAAGAATTTCTGCAAGCTGATAAACCATCACCCTTATATTCTTACACAAATTTCTGCAAGCTGATAAACCATCCCCCTTCTATTCTTACACAACGCTAGTTATTTAGTTAATGCAAGTTGGTCACACTGCACAAGGATATGGACACAAACTTTAGCACCAGACTAATATCCACATTCATATTTGCATTTGTCAAAAGAAAAACAAGGTTACAAATATAAGAAAATATCCATTTTTTTCTGAATTCATTTTCAATCTTGAATAATCTCATGTAGCTTTCATAAGCTTCAAAGGGAAAACAACGACAAACAACATCAAAATATTTTTTATTTTCTTTCCATGGCATCATTAATTTGATGGATTGCATCCTTAATGATAAATCTTTTAACTCAAAGTGACTTCACGAGGATGCAATCAAAAACTCACTTCACAGAGTTACTAGAAACTGCTAAAAGAAAAGTCATTAGGTGGATGCAGTTATTTACTTCTTGTTCTTTGTACAATCATTTGCTTGTTTTAGTAAAAATAATTTAAAATGTTTAGAAGGCCTATACACCTGAGTAAATAAAACATGTAGTGAAAACACATCCTATCTACAGAGGTTGTACCATCCAATTTATATCCACATACACATCCCTATCATTAATGTCTCTTTAGCTCCTCTATCCATAATTCTAATATGGATACACATTTTAGAATCTAATTAGCTCCTCTATCCATAATTCTATTCACTGTAGATGGATATGAATATGAATATAATTAATATCCAATCCATTTTCAATGCTAGATATGACCTACTTACTCAAGTAGGTTATAATTACTTTAAATATATTCATGTGAGCCCTCAATCAATAGTCTCAATGATCATTTTATCTTTTAGCAGTCATTTGAATCATACTTGCTTCTAAAGCACCCATATGAACTATTTCTCTAGTTCTCTCCCCTTACCTGTATTACTCTATATATTTGTTTCACACCTTACGAGCAGAGCCTATTATAAATTCTACCTAACAAGCTAGCTTTCCTTGCCCTTTTTCACAATCTCCAGCTTTTAGTATCAATCTTCTAAGGATATGAAATCACCCAAAAATAAATAAATGAAATGAAAATAAAAATAACAAATAAAAAACTTGCAAGGCACACTTTTCAATTTTTTTTCATAACTAGAAGATGAATTCTTTTCACCACCAATATCTTCAATTAGGGAGATTTTCACTTATTGCAATTACTATGATATATATTTCTAGCTTTCATTTTATATATAAAAAACTTTTGCCTGATCTGAAGCCCAACATATTATATAAAACATCTAGAGTTGTGAACTATCACAAGTTCACGAAATCATGAAGCCAGTTCTAGTAGAAATGGCAAAATAACTTTCACTGTTGTAACATATATTCCTCCAAGTTCAACTCTATGGTTACTCTTGGTTGATAAATCACTCACACATCCTGATGCAACATCAGTAGTTTGACAATACTGATCAGTTTATCTTTAACACTACAGGAAAACACACCCATATCTGTACAACTTCAAATAGAACTAGCCAAGAGAATTGTTCATTTTAGTACAACAGTGCATATTACAATGCATATTATGAATATTAGGCATATCATGTCAAAGCAGTAAAGCTAGCTAATTGGAAACCCTGGCCAAATGCTGTTTCTTTTTTCCCCCTTAATTTATGAAGAAATCTATTATGAAATTAGGGATGCAACACCGGCTAGGTTATCTTCAACCCAATCTAACCTATCAGTACTCGGTACATGAGGTCAGACAAGGGGAACATATAAGCTAACTTGAGTCAGCTTAGATTATATAATGTAAACACAATTTCCAACTAGGTCAGCTCAGGGTCAGAGTTCATGAGCAAACCAACCAAACCAAATTCTCATATAAGTTGCTTCATACTTAAACCACTCGAATATAACCAATGTTGCTATGATAAACTTTTCACCCAAACCTTCCCAAATTTATACCACAAATGTATTATCAAAACAAATATGAAGATACAATATGATCAAACCAACATGCTCCTACCAAAGTGAACATTTTAACCCTCATATATTGAATCAGATATTTACTTTCAATCATAGAAGAGAACAACTTAATCAGCTAATTCTGCTGAGAGGACAACAAAGAAAAAAACAAATTTTTGGATAATGGACATTTTAGCCCGCGTGTGACGTATTGGACCTTAACATAAGCATAGGCTTTGAAAGAGGTAACATTGAAGAGAGCATCTTAATTAACTCTAACCGCACAGAAATAGCAACAAAAAAGAAACATCTTCAGCAACTGCAAGCAAGGGATCTATTTGGAAACAACCACTATGGGTAAAGACACAAGATATAAAGTCTAAAGTTGGAAAGTCTCAATTGCACAATTGGCATTAGAAAAGTTACATAGGACCCAAAAAGATTCATCCTTTATGAAGATTTCACCATAGGATGTTCATTGGATGGGATAAAGCAAGAGAAGCCCGATTATGATACTTCTATTAAATATGCAATGTAGGTGATCATCTCAATTAAGATGAAGCTAGATGCTTTCGGCAAGAAAATTGTCCAACAAATTGAGGCCAATAAGCTGAAAGAATGTAAACTTCACACCCATTCCATCACCAAACTTCACACCCATTCCATCACCAGTGATTGTTGCAAGAGTCTAGCAACGATGCCTTAAAAGATTTCAAGAAAGTTTGTCCATTTGTGAAATTTATGTGGGCCTTTCTTTCTCTCTTCAAAAGCTTCCCAAAGCTAATCTCGGATAGTTGAGCATACTGTAGGCATGTTGCTCTAAGTTTTAAAAATTTCTCCTACGACTAGAAGATAGTGCAAGATCTACGTTCCATGTATGTTGTGATCTCTCAAGCTCTAAATTTCATCTTCTATTTTATTTTTGGCTGTGATCTCTCAAGCTCTAAATTTCATCCTCTATTTTATTTTTGGTCATACTTGCAATCAAATAAATTTCTTCTATTATCTTTCCCAAGATTTAATGAGTGTTAACCATCTAACACATGGTTGATGCGTGCAGTCAAGCTGGCTGTGCATTATTTCAGTCAAGTTTATTCAGGGAAAGCTTCAAACTCCCCTGTTTTGGTTCCTTTTTCCCTCTAATCCTTGTTCTAAATATTTTTTTCTTCTTATTTATTTACCTTCCTAGAGGTTAGGCCTTAATAGGAAAGTTGATCCACTGTGACCTGCATGTCACAGGTTTGAAACAATGAAACAACATCACCATATATAAACATAAGGCTGCATATATCTAACCCTCCCCTGACCATGATGCATTGGGATGCCCTTCTATAATTCATTACCTTACCATCATTCACTTGATTCTAAGATAAATAAACTCTAAAACATGATTTTTAGTTTCTAGGAAATTTAGACATTTTAAATCAAATTAAGAATGTAGATTATCATTTTGGAAGGTCTGTTATTCATATAGTATTGATAGAGCCAAACTAACAATAGCACTGTGAAAAATACAAATGATCGGGCATTCATCATGGAGTCAATAAAAACACAGATGAAGGCAACTATTCTAAGATAATGCAATATTTTGGTGTCGTTGCATACTAAGCTTTTCCATAATGTAACTTGAATACAAGCACAAAAACTTTTCCATGCAACTTAGTCACAGAAGCATCAATATTAAACAAAGAAAGTACAACTTCCTGTTGAATATTGCAACATTGTGTCACACCAAAAGGAATTTTCACTAGTTATGAGACCAGTGCAAAATCCCTGTACTACATCTGGCTTAAAAATTTTCCATCTTATAATATTGACATTAGTGGTTTGCACAAGGTTGATGCATCAGATGGTTCTTCTATAAAACCTCAAAAAATGATTTATTTTTAGCAGACAGAGAATATGAAATAAAATAAATTTAGCATCATGGGGGATGAAAGAGATAGAAGCCAGCATAAGTAAACAATGTAAGCCAGCTCATAAATTTTGTTACTATTGAACACCAATGGATGGAAGTTCACCACTGCAAAGGCATGAACAGATCTCTATACAAACCCATCATCATCATCATCATCATCATCCCACTATCTCTATAAAAATCTGGCATATCTCTATACAAATCTAGAATGCTGGTTTTGTTTCACATGATCCATGAATATCATTTGATTACATCACCAAAATATGTGGTTCAAATGCAGATGTTCTTGTAGGAATACATTGAAGATGGCTCAAGCAACTAGCCATAGGCAAAATAGTTTACATTATAAATTGCAGAAGGTGCATGAACAGATGAATATGTTAATTTGCATGGATAGCAAAACTTAATTCATCAAAGTGCATTAGAATATCCAGAGAATCGACCAACCATGACCGTTTGAGCAGAAAAGCCCTTGGGTTCAAGTCTTTCTTCTCATGAACCTGATGTATATGTGTAACGTGTCTGAGCACCCTCGATAAGTTCTACGAGTTTAACTGCACCCAGAAATAAAGCTAGGTTCATCCATTATGCACTTCATTTAACTTTGAGAAAAAAAACATTAGTAAGGATAAACACACAAGAGATTGATGGTTTAATCAGTGAGTAACAGACAGATTTACCTGCCAGGAACCCAATAATTGGGACTTGGCTCAAGTATCTATCAGTCTTCTCAAGCCGGTGCCTGCAGATATAAAATGTTATAACATAGGTCCACAATAGTCAAATATATTGAAGCATAACGGCAATCATATCCTCACTTGGTATGCTTGGTAAAGAATGGATCTCTCATGATGTAAAGTGCCCATATCAGCTTTCTTCTTTTCAACTGAATCCAGCGATACAATATAAACCAGTTAGCAACAAACCGAAATTTATCACCAAGAATATGATACTCAGTACCCACAGTATCTCTCCAAACGAAGAAAAAATTATTTACCAAAATACAAAATCATAATACATCAAGAAGATGTACTCATTAAGACGAAGGATGTGGTATAAATTTCCAATGAAAACATAAGCTATACTTGCCTCATCTTTTTCAGAGACAGAAAGCTGATAATATTTATCTCCACTGTTATAACCTTGCCTTGTCGCATAAGAAAGAGCACTCATTCCAGTAAGGTCCACAGCTAGTGAAATTAACCAAGGTGTCCAAGATCTAATCCCATATTTTCTTATAAACAGAACATATAGAAGCGGTCTCAATACAAAAAGTGCCTCCCCTGCCAAAAATAGTCGACCAGGAAGCCCCTTCTCGGACCAAATACTCGACAGTGTCAGTTTTTTAACTGGCAAGGCTGCAAAAACAACAGCAGAATGCATAATAATCTTCCAGCTTGCAGATAGAAAATGTTAAAAAAATATATAAAATGAATGCATTTTATGACCAACAGTAGAACAGTTAAAAATAGTACCAAGAGACTCCGAAGTGTTTCGGAGCCTCTGCAGCAATCCCGGATCCAAAGCCATTTTTGCATTCTCCCCAAACCGATTCAATGCATTCATAGCTCTTCCTTCGAGACTCCTAGGTATATAGCCATGATGTTCTTGGATATAACCAGGCCCATGGTATCCGACAGGCCTTCCAGGATTCCCAATCCCACCATTATGGACTCTTGAAACATCAGGCCCCTCTTCGACGTTCACTAACTCCCCTCCTTGCAAGAGAATTTTGTATCCACTATCACGGAAAGCTGCTAACCTAACAAATGCCCTGAATCGCACCAATTCCACATCACCACCAATAAGGGGTTAAAAAAACTGAAAACATGTTATTGCAAGAAGGCAAATTGGTCTATGGGGCATCAATCTTACTTCACTGCCTCCATGGCAGCAATGAAATTCCACTTGCCCTCTTCACCAGCGAAGTGTTGGGAAGCAACTTCAACCACTGTCTCCACATCTTTCAGCATGGAGATGCATAAAGCCCATGGAAACGATGACTCCCCGGAGCCTCGAGGCCGGGCTCGGATCGGAGATGTATCAATTATATGCTGGTTCACAGCGCTGACGATGCCCAGAAACGCATATACTGCAGCAGAAACTCAAAATCCTCAATGCCCAGATCCCAAAATCCAAATTTTCCCCTAACTTTTGCATCTTTTAACATGTATCTTCCCCGAGACAACACCCAACGTCCCACGCTAGATAAAGCATGGAGAAGGAAAACAAATTCTCTTCCCAACAGATAGTATAAGATTACAAGAACAAGCATATGTTACCAAAATTTCACAGAACCTGCTTCGGGGCCGATATCCGAATCGGAGAAGCGCTCAGGGAGAAGCCATGTCATGCCCTGGTCAATGATATTTATACACAAAGTGAGCGAAAGAGAGGAGAAAAGATCAAAAGTTGCAATTCTTTAACCCCAATTCACAAATTGGACTCCAGCGGAAGAAGAGGGCAGAGAGGAGAAAGCTTACGTTGGCCAACGATTCCAGGGAGTGGACGAACTCTCTGTTTTTCCAGACCCAAAGCTTGTAGGCTTCCATGGCCGCCTCTCCTCCTCCCCTCGTCCCCGGTCTTCGCCTTTCCCGTCTTCTCTTTATTTGTTTCGGCCGTCTTTAATTCGTAAACTATGAGCCGTATGGAATCAAACCCTGAACCCGGACTTGATATCACCAGAAACGAACGACCGGTCGGATCAAATTACATTATAATATTTAAAAAATAAAAAATATAATATTAATTATATTTTTAATTATTGATATTTTTTTTAGAGAAAAATTTTTCACTGAAAAAAGAAAAGATTACAAAAAAAAATTAAATACTATCTTTCTAATAGTATTTATTTTGAAGAAAAGAAAAATGTGTGGACCGAATTTTAATATATTTTTTAAAAAATATATATTATTCAACCATGAAGAAAGGAAAGAGTTATTGCTAATTGATAACTAGCATAAAATTATAATTATCTTTCTAAATTTGAATCTTAAAAATTTTATTGAGATATTCTAGTAGTTGGACATGTTGATGTCTTGATATAAAGCAAAATAAATAAAAATGTTTATATTGGTTGTGAATAAAAAAGTTAATTGAAAAGAAAAAAAAAAATAATGACAAATAATACATGGACATGGATGGTAAAATTAATAAAATTAATAGGCATAATAGTAAAGGAGTTAAAATGACTTGCTTGCGAGTAATTAAGTTTATAAAGAAAAAAAAAAAAGTAAAGGAAGTTGGTAAAATAAGTTATGGCCTTTGCTATAAACAAAAAAAGAATAAAATTATATAAAAATATTATTAAAAAAATAAAAGATGAGAGTTATTAAGAGATTAAATGATAAAGTAATCATAATAAAATTGATGTTAGAAGAAGAGAGTGTTAATACCATTAGTATTTATACTTATTAAATAAGATTGCGGGATGCTATAAAATAACATTATTGAGAAGATGCAGAAGAAGAACAAATTCAAAATGCTTTTGATCAAAGAGGAGATATATAAGAAAAAATCTAAATGGACATGTAAAAAATTAAAATTTAATATTTTAAGAAATACATTAAAGTTATAATTTTGGAGTTAGATTAAGAAATGAGGTATTATTTTAAAGTTGTCTTTCATCCCATGAGAATTTGAAAGGCAACTCTCATTTGATGTTGTTACAAACTTGTGATGACATATAACTTAATATTAACTAAGATCTATTTTAAAAGAACTTTCACTTGATATCCTATAAAAGTAGGCATAATATTATCTCAATTAATCTTTCTAATAAAAAAATAAATTCATCTACCTAATATTATATTGATTTAATCATCTAACATAAATTAATAGTTTTTAATATGTATATTAGGAAATAAAAGAGAAAAATTAAACAAAATGCATTGGAATCCAAGGTTAAATGATGGAATTTATGAGGACAAAAATTAATAACTTTTTTGGAAGGTAGAGTATTATAAGAAGAAAAATAGAATCTAGACTGGGAAATCAATGCCAAGTGGAAGAGATAATTAATAATGTTAAGAAAGTGGCTATTGAGATATTAGAAGAATTAAAAGAAAATTTGTTATCCAATAATGAAACCTAGTAATAGAATAAAAAATTTGGATTAATTCTACTTAGTTTTCCTTAACTATGAGGTATTTGCACATTCCTTTCTAAATTAAAAAACATTATAATCAATCTTTCAGTGTTGATTGAAGTTGCAATTGGCTTTTGCTATTTAAATTGAGCATTAAAAGAAATGAAGAAATGGTCACAGAACTATCACGTGACCACTAAAGATGCTAGATTTTCATAATAAATAATATGGTAAAGAGCAATAATATCCGTCTTTTAAAAAAAAGTCTTGATTAAGGGTATAATCTTTTTTTTTTTTTTTTAGGCATGCTAAATGGTGTTTATAGTGGTCACATGACAGTCACGTATCCACTTCTCCATTACTTTTAACCCCAAACTTAAATGGCAAGGTTTAATTACAATTGAAATCTACATTGGGGGTTGATTGCAATTTTTTTTTAGTTTAAAGAAGAATGTGCAAACATCTCATAGTTAAGAGGAGTTAAATAAATTAACCCAACAAATTTTAATTGATGATTAAAGTTAAAAGAAAATGTTATAGATTTCTATTTAGAATTAGAGAAGTGGATAAAAGTTTTAAGATAGCTAAAACGATATTAACAGAGCAAGGGGTTAGATTTAAGGTGTACGAAGAGTTATATTACATGTTAACAACTGAGGATGAAAAAAAAAAAAAAAAAATCTATGAGATTACGAGGTTAAGAGAAAAGAGAACTAGAGACTTTAGTGCATCAAAAATGAAGATTAAAATGTTTTGGCTAAAATATGAGACAGAAAGAAGATGCAAAAGTTATATTGATAAGCTATTTAATAAAGGTTGTGTAGGCAATTTAAAATGCTTTCCTTATTCTATTGAAGAAAAAAATATTAACTATATATGTAGAATTAAAATAATTGAGATAAGAAGGTTATAAAAAGATGAAAATAGAAAATATGATTGGACTTGATGAAATTTATAACAAGATTTGAAAGTGTTTAGATGAGACATGAGTAATTTGACTGATTAATCTGTGTAGCAGGGAAGAAGAAATGAAAAACAGTAGAGGAACAACATACAAGGGGTTTACGTAGTTCAGTCTGTTAGATCTATATCTATCTAGCAAAGACAAAGAAATTTCAATATGAAAAACAATTGGAGATTATAATGGCTATTTTCTTACTAGAAGCTCTTAGTCTCATATAACCCTAGACCCGCTTGCATTCAACAAAATGTCTTATTTGATTTCTCAATAACATTCTAAGTTATCATATGATTAGGGCTACATATATTTATACAGAGGGAGGATTTACAATGTTACCTACAGATTATGACTCATGTTTTTTTTAATGTATGAAAACATCCATAATATCCATATGAAATAAGACTTATATTTTCTATATAAATGAAAACGTGTTCATTTGAGCTTGTTAACATCAAGACAAACCCTAACAGAAAAATAAAAAGAAAGATCAACAAATATTTTCAAGAGGACAATGATCTTATGGATATACATAAAATAACTTTTATTATGCTTTGAATGAATTTTTCAACGTCCTTATATGATGTTTTTCTCATGTGCAAAAAAGTGTTTAAACTAGCTATTGTTTTTAAAGTTCTAGAATAGCGAATAGAATAATTGAACATTTTTATAGGTGCTTAGTAAATCATAATTGTGTTTCCTATGGTGTCGATTGTGTTTATCAGAAACAAATTTTTGCTTAACCTCTAGAATGCATAATGACAATATAATATAAACACAATAGTTGTTTCTATAGTTGTATTATATAAATAAAACATTATCTTCAATCAACATCTATTAATTTTGTGGCTTAATTTCTAAAGCCAACATTAAAAAAAAAAAGATTTTAGAGCTTAATTTTTATCAATTAGTTTTGTAATCATTCAATTTTTTTGTTTTATATTTTCTATTACTTATTTCGTTTGCATGGTATTTGAAATAAATTTAAAGGTTTCAAGTTTCTACTCTCTTAATTTAAATGTGCATAGATTGTGAGCTATTAAAAGTGGAGACAAAATTTTATTTGACATCGATTATGAGCTTTAAAATACAATCTTTTTTAAGAAAAAATAGCTAAAATCTTAATACTATATCCGAATTTTAAATTAATATAATATTTATCTCTAAAATCGGATCACCAAAAAGCTTTAGAATTCTCTTGAATGAAAGTATAGCGTAGAGGGTGTTGGCCTTGTCTGGTTTGCTGTCTCCAAAATTGTAGAGGTCTTCCAAGATGAGTGATAAGCCTGAATAGTGATCAGATCCACAAATTTCAAAAGCTTCTTAAAAAAAAAGCCAAGATGTCTCCATCTTTGAAAGCTGTAAGAGAGCTAGAGCTCACCCATGAGCAAGTTGAGCTCACCTTGACAAGAAGTTAGAACAGGGAAACAATACTAACAAAAGACTAAGCCAAGGTCTTAAAGAGAACTTCGGCTGTATCACAGCCAATATCTTCTAGTCCAAAACCATCCAGTCCCTTCAAACCTTGAGTCAGAAACTTTTAGAAACCTTTACATTTTTTCTAAGTCCAACCAGATCTTCAAACTTAAACCCAATCATAGCCCAAACCAACAAAAATTATGCATTACATTCCAATTATAAAGTACAAATATAATTAAACCAGAGATACAAAATAAGAAGTTAAAAATGACAAGCCTAAAGATGCATAAAAGAAGTTAAAATAATATGCATAAATACCATAAAGAAATTGATTGGAAATGTTAAAAATTATGGATTCTATTAACGACTTATAAGGAGTTGGAATTTTTCTCCTTTTGTGGTGGATGGAAGAGGCTTTAAAATTATTTATAAAATAGAATTAAGGATTAGGCTTGATAGGCATTAAGGAAGAAGAAAATAGGGTGGGCTGGTGAAGAGAGAGGTGAGGCATATATATGAATGGATTTTGGAATGGTAGAGACATTCATGAGAGGGGTAAATAAGGTTATGGTTTATGTAAAATTTTGGATAAATTGATTTCATTTTTGAAGTGCGACAAATTATTTTTAAAAATCTTATTGCACTTAATTTTTAAAATATAAAATTATCAAGAAGAGAGTTATTAATCGTTGGCTCCTATCAATCTTTTATTCTTAGAAAAAAAGGGTTATTATAAAAACTTAACCCCTCTTACCCCAAACAATGGAATGGATGTATCAAAAATTTAATTTTTTTTTATATAATATAAATAGTGCTCTTTTCTGTTCACCATTTGCAATAAAAAAAAAAAAAAAATTCTACTACCATTGTATTGTAAAATACAATAAATTCTTTTATCATATATAATGAAATAAAAATTTAAGCCAAAAGAAACCATGCTGAGCCTTTGCCTCCAACCTTCCTCAGCTCAGCTAGCAAATGAATCACTCTTTCAAGTAATCAAACCTTGGGTCCCGCATCAAAATGCCCTTTATATCTAACCTCTTCAAATTCCCTGGCAGCAACCCAAGTCCTGGGATTGCTCGCCTCCACATGGATCCAAAAATTTAAATAAAAAAAAAAAAGAAAAAAACAAACTCCAACTCCACCGAATTGGAACCGCGTCCAAAGCCTGCATGCATTCATTGGCAATAATTTCTCCCATCGGGTAGATCACGGATTTTTTAAAAAATATTTTTTAAACAATGATCTCCAGAGCTGGGTTACGTTTCAAACTAATTCTTGAGGATGGTTCCGGACAGCTCAGCCGAGAGATGCTGCCATACTGGACGGTTGATGGTATTAAATCCTTGAATCGTGCTGAAAATCGTCAATCTAATCGCCGATTTCATCAGACTTTCAACAGCATGGCGCATTTGCGTCCCAGCCAAAATCAACTTACATGAGGAATCATTTTTAAAAATATATTACGTTAAAAAAAAAAAAAAAACCCCGTGGTTCGCGCCCCGTTCTTTGAGCGGACCCACCATTCGACTCCATCGCCATGCGTCGCCGGGTACCTCATCGCCCACCTACCCGCCTCTTGCCCATCCGGCGGAACGGCCCGCCGTCTCCCCCGCCTTTACGAGGCTCCTCCGCCCATACGTCCCTCTTCGAATCGCGCGCCCGGGCGCCACGTGTGAATCACGCGGCCAATAGAACAAACGGCAAAGGCCTGACGACTGTCCGCGTCAGTCGTGACCATCACCATAAATGCACCAACCCACTTCCGTGACCCCCTTCTCTACCATCCGATCCAAATCCGACGGCAGGATCAGCTCGCCTCTCTGACACGACTCATGTGATGGAGCCTCAAGCAGCACGTGTACCTATCAAATCATCCGATCCCACGGCACAGCCCACGTGCCGGAATTTTTCTTCGTAAAATTAATTCGGCATGGAATGTAAATATAGGGAAAAGGAAGGGGAGAGATGGAGGGGGGCGTGCGCGAGAGGCGTATATAAATGGGGAAGAGAGCAGAGGACGGGCGCTTCGCCAAAGGCTGAGCGGCTGAGCGCGCGAGGGGGGCACTCTTCCTTTCTATCTCCGGGTCCTTCGCATCAAAGAGGAAACGGAGAGGAAGAGGAAGAGGAAGAACGAGCGAGGGTTTTGGGTTCGGAGAGGGAGAGATGGAGGGGAGGAAGGATGTGGGGATTCTCGCAATGGATATATACTTCCCTCCCACTTGCGTTCAACAGGTGGGATTGGATGTGGAAATTCTTTTCTTTCTCATGCTGTCGTTTTTGAATTCCCCCGCTTGCATTTGGGTTTTGGTCGGGAGTGGAATGCGTTTCCTCTCTGCTTTCCTGGATGAATTGTTTAAAATCTGTAGGCAGAACGTTTTTATTATTATTATTTGTCTATCAAGTATAAGTTTTAGTTTGATGTTCGTTTGGATTTCTTCGGCTTCTGCGAAATTGACAAGTAAATTTTAATGATATTTTTGTTTGCAGTAAAAGTTAAAGATTTTGTAACGTAAATGAGTGCTCTTGGCGTGGAAGAGAGGAACCAGGGTGGAAGATCGCGGAAAATATGTTTTTTTGAAGAAAATAAGCATTTTTGATCCGTAATAAGATTGTGGGATATGTTTTAACTTGGGGTTTTCACTCTTCTCTTTGGGAATTAATGGGGGAAGTTTTGGTCAAATTGATGATTAGAAGTAGATTTTTATGGTTCTTTCAACTTTGTTAGCACTCCGATGGTAACGCAAGAGACAATTCTTGAAGTAGAATAAATGAACACGGATAGAAAAGGTGTTTTTTTTTTTTTTCTTCTTTGGAGTTGGGATGTGTTAGAGTGACGTTAAAAAAAAAAAAAAGGCTTTGCAGTGGTATGATTATTGGGGGGTCACGGAGTTTTTATTAGGGATATGTCGTGTGGTGACATATAAAGCGACTTTTCCGCCTTCAATAACCGTTTTGCCATCATGTGTTTCGATGCGCGTGTGATGGGTACCTTTGTTCACTACAGGAAGCCCTTGAGGCTTTTGATGGGGCGACTAAGGGAAAGTACACCATTGGACTCGGGCAAGATTACATGGCCTTTTGCACAGAACTGGAAGATGTGATATCCATGAGGTAATGAACTCCTAGACATAATCTGTTTAACTGATCAGGGTGTATTAGTGGGAGTTTCATGTTTTCAGTGTGAAATTGTATAAATACCTGAGTGCATGTTTTCATCTTTAACCATAGATATATCTATTCCTGATCCAAGCATGGAGTATTCATATTCCTTTGAGAAGTTGGATTCACTTGCAGTTAGTTAACAAATATTTAGTGTTAAATCAAGACTTAATTAAATGTAATTCATAGACTTGTGTCTATTTATGTCCTATTGATGCTAGTGAATGAATAATTGGTACATAATCAGCTAAAGACAATTTTCATTGCATGAGTTAACACGAGTGTTACATAACCTGATCACAAACAAAAATTTCAGATTTTCATATAATCTATTGTCTTGGATGCATTTATTGGCACTCTGAGGGGATTCCTGGTTCTACCTTTTGTTATATTTTAGCTCTAGTTATCTTATTTTAATTTGAGCCCATGTGTTATAAATTTTAGCTATTGATGTATCTTGGAAGGTGGTCTTGCAGTGGTACTATGAGGACCATGAACAGTACATCATGTTTGGATATTTCAGCGAAAATAATTTCGCTTTTGATAATTTTTGTGATTGTTGATGTCTTTATCATATCATGATCAACCAAGGGATTTGCCTCTGACCTGCCAATATCTATTGATAATTTTTCTAAATGGTTTCCATTTGTGGGCTTGAATTTTCTTTTGTAAGCTTGCACTTATTTTATATAACTTGTTTGATGGGAGAAAAACATATATTTCACTTCTTATTTTAGACATTCTTACTGTCCATATATTGAGATGGTGCCTTAAGTTTCTCTTACTTATTAGGCATTTTATTCAGCTTGACAGTTGTCACATCCCTCCTAGAAAAGTATCAGATTGATCCAAAACAAATTGGTCGCCTAGAAGTTGGTAGTGAGACAGTGATAGACAAGAGTAAATCTATCAAGACCTGGTTGATGCAAATATTTGAGGTTTGTTCCATGGCCTTTTGCAAAACATATTTTTATTGTTCTCCATATAATTTCTGATAATTTCCAGGCTATTATTGAAGGTGCCAGCTTAGCCTGTTGGTAAATTGTCTTGGTAGTTTTATCAGAGGCTTTGGTCTGAATCCTGCCCTTGTCATGGTTGGAGGGTTCAGGGTTATTGAGGGAATGCCAGCCTCTTCTGTAGTTCATTGCATATCTGCATCTTTCTATCCAAATGGCAAAAAAAGTCAGTTGACACTTTGACATAAATCACATCCATGATAATTTATTTTGGGGCAAAGACATCCATAATTAGTCTAATTCATCACATATAGCATATTGCCAACCACACAATTTTCCTTTTTGTGTAACCATTAGATTATATCACACATTTGCTTTCATTTCAAAACAAATTACCATGGCCTACTAATATTACTTGACCAATTTTCATGTAAAAATTCAGGAATGTGGTAACACTGATGTTGAAGGAGTTGACTCAACAAATGCATGTTATGGGGGAACTGCCGCTCTATTTAACTGTGTCAATTGGGTGGAGAGTAGCTCTTGGGATGGGCGATATGGCCTTGTTGTTTGTACAGACAGTGCGGTACGAACATCCAAATGTTTTTTCTTTCTAGGGACTTCGAAACAAAGCTGGTGATTATTAGTTGTCTGATGCAGATGTTGCAAAAACGAACTTCACTATTTGTAATAAGCTACTGGCAGATATCCATGTAGGATAAAATAGGCTTAAATACCATGGATTTTCATTTATTATATTTTTGATGGGGCAATATTGTTATATAACGTTTTGTGATCCTTAGCATTCCTTGTGCTTACAATATATTTTTCTATAGGTTTATGCAGAAGGGCCGGCTCGACCTACTGGGGGTGCTGCTGCTATTGCAATGCTGATTGGACCAAATGCTCCCATTTCTTTTGAAAGTAAATTCAGGGGAACTCACATGGTTCATGTTTATGATTTTTACAAGCCCAACCTTGCAAGTGAATACCCGGTTTGTTCTTTTACCATCATGATATCATGTTGCATTTAGTCTTGTGCTTTGATTATGTGACTGAATGTTGGCATTTCCTCCTGTTTGAATTCTAACCTTAGAATCCATATTTGGTGTTCTCTTCCATGAATTTTGTAGTTTGCTATGACTTCCTCTGTATGCTTAGGTCTGCAGTTGTGCTATTATTTGTTAGAACTTGAGAAATGTTACACTAACAATGAATATTTTGTTTTCTAATTAAACCCTAGGTAGTGGAAGCAAATCTGGTTCCTTTATTCTGTTGCATATATGTTTCTAACTTTTGCTTGGAGAAATGGTTGGAATTGATGACCTGAATTAGCTAGTTGGGACTTGTCTTCAGTGGAGAGATCCTGAGTTCCAAGGTTTTAAATCCAATAGGACAGGGCCATCTTGGTTTTTTTATGGAATAGGAACGTGTCATCATCCCGGCTCGTTCTGCTTGAAATAGGAGATGTTCCAAGATGTACTAATTGAGACACTAGGACAATGGCGAGAAGGTCCCATCCCGATACTTGGGATGCTAACCCATCTTAATATCATATGGAATGTTACATCGGGACTTGAAACTATACTGAGTTCAACTTGGAATAGTGGCAAGGCTCCCTCTATTCTCAGAGATTTGGTACCAGCTAAGTAACACATTAGCTGTTTTGGGGAGAACATTTGTGCTATGCCACATTACATCATATAACAATATACTGCGTAATATGGACCCCAAACCTTTAGGAATGGATTGCTCCTGCTCATCTTGCTCCTAGCATTCTAAGGCATAGTCAAGATGCATGGCGGTCACATGATGATGCATACTATAGTGTCCAACAAAATAAATTCACAAAATCAAGATATAAGAGGGTTCATCTATACATACATGACCATGCATCTATTCATATGGTCAATATAAGTAGAACCAACCATCTTTCTGTTGCTGCATGGCATTGAAACATGTCAAACATGTGTACATTGTCATGGGCGTGCATGTCCACAAATCATAGCTAGCACTGAGCTAATTTTCAGTTAAACTGTCAGCTCTTTTTGGACTTGACATTTACTTAAATGTTTTATTATTAGATTTTAGTAAAATGGTCTACTAGACTTCTTTGGTTTTTCCTTTTCTGATCAGTACTGGTTTATACTTATGCCTTATGGCTAGTTTCAGGGAATATGATTGGTCAAGATGGCTATATAATGGCCTATTTGATTTTTAGAGGTTTCTCTTCTTTGATCATTATATATATATATATATATATATATATATATAGAGAGAGAGAGAGAGAGAGAGCTAGGACCTTTGATTGGAAGGACAGCCACTTAATTTTACAATTGCTGCCCAAATTTTTTGTTTGATGTTGGTTGGGGGGGGGGGGGGGGTTGCAATTTCCTTAAGAAGTTTAAAAACCAAAAAAACCTCTAAAAAATTTTCCAAAATCTGAGGGGGCAACAGCCCACCCTCAAATGCATATAGATCTGCCCTTGTGTATGGCTGTGGGCGCGCACACCCGGGGGCAGGCGGGTGTGCGGTTATGGTTCTCCTCTTCCATGCTTGCAACTAAATTTCATGGAAATAGTTATCCTAGTGAACCCTTCCTGCACCTTTATCATCAGGAAGCTAATGCCTGCCCGCCTGTAAACATTTCAAACTTGTATGGTATTAGGTAGTCCACATTTGTGACAAATTTGAAAGGTTCTACAAATTGGCTTTTTAGATCCTGTTACAAATGTTGTTCATAATAATCTGAGTAGCAAAGTTCTGCACACAAAGTGTTCTGAAAATGAAAAAAATAGCTCTAGTCATTATCTCATTTATTGTGCTTAATTGTTATGCTATGTCTATTCATATTCATGTTATTATGTTATTTGTTGAAAATCTGAATTGTTAGTACTACTTCTAGTCTTTGAATTCTCTACTTTCTCATGTGCCAGATCTTCTACTTATACTTGATGTAACATCTTTTTAGGTTGTTGATGGAAAGCTATCACAGACATGCTATCTCATGGCAGTTGATTCATGTTACAAACGCTTTTGTAGCAAGTAAGTCGCAATAGATTTTGACACTTGGTGCTTTGTTACCTTGACTTGTCATCCACAGCTGACATCAGAACATCTGTGTCATTAGGTATGAAAAGTTTGAGGGAAAGAAATTTTCAATTTCTGATGCCGGCTATTTTGTTTTCCATTCTCCATATAACAAGGTGTGGGAATTATATTGCATTTTCCTGTGGATTTCATGTTGTTCAAAGAATTACTTCAGTATATGTTTGTTAACCTCTACTTGAACTGTTATTGCAGCTTGTGCAGAAAAGTTTTGCTCGGCTCTACTTTAATGACTTCATACACAATTCAAGGTTTTACCTACTTATCACATGCGATCCTTCTAACTTTTAGCTAAATGCTTGATGTGATACTAATTTCTGTTTACCATAATGGCAATAGTTTATCTTGAAAATCGAAATATATTGCTTCTGATCATTAATTTAATCTGCCATATATTATATGCTTGACCAAAATTTCAGACTCTTCACAAATCCATGTGCCATTCATGTGTCTTTAATATTTCTAATTGCAGTGCTTATATTCAAGACGAGCATTGTTATAATTGATTTCTTGTGTGTTAAAACAACCTGGCGTGAAAAATAAAATTGACAATTTAGTCAAAAAAGGAATAAAAGAAATGAAAATAACTGTGACAGGAAAACTACTGTTCAATCTTAATCCCATAACATCACTAATCCAGCATACAAAATAGTCTTACATGGTACTTAGATGAAATCATCTGCCAAGTCACTTATGTACTGTTAGACATATGTGATATATGTTACCATGGTAAAGTCACTGCATCATCGTTTTGACGAGCCTCTGAAATACTAAATGTAATATTGCTGAAGGTGCTCAAGTCTTCCTATCTTTTTTCTTTTCTTTGATGTATGTTGGTATCAAGTAGTCATTGTAAATATCCAACTTGACTCAGATATGGTGGTGTATAATGTCTGTGGATAACTCAGTCTTTGGCTTAATAAGACAAGGACAAATCTTGGACCATCAATCCCGTGAAACCTGGGGATGAAATTTGGTGGTTTTCAAAAGCCATTGTAAATTAACAGATGCAGTATCCCTTATATACAATCACATTGTATTGTTGTCCCTCTCATGGAGTATAAGTACTAGAGTTGTTTCAAAATGTATAAACAAATAGATGTAAAAGTATAATATCTATATCTGATTCTTTTATAGTCATTTTGAGATAATCAAAACTAAGATAACTTCCATAAATTTACAACTAGTTAGGTCATTGTTATCAAGCATGTTGAATATTAGATTAGATTAATCCAGCTTTATTTGAAAAAGATGCGTATCACTAATAGTCAATTTTTTTAAAAAAATAAACTAGATTCTCTCAAGCAATTATACTCCTGCATTAGGATGTAGTATGTTACTATGATGTTTAATAACATTATCTGATTGAGACAATGATTTGAAGAAAAAAATGAAACGTTTTGGAGCTTGGAAATTTTCTAAACTATATTTGTGCCCTTCTAGCATTTCAAATCATAAATTGTTTTTTATGATGGAGAAATCATTATGTCTAAATGCATTTATTTTTATAGATTTGGATTGTATATCAAATCAATGCATAGTGTCTCAAATTAATATCATTGCATTGTCAATACCTAAAGTGAATATGGGTTGCTGTAGCTAGGGCTGTCAAATGAACCGAACAGCTTGAGCTCAACTCAAGAAAAGCTCGAAACAAACTTGAATAGAAGCTCAATGAATCAAGCTTGAAACAGAAAACAAGCTGGAAATTAATTTCAAGCTGAGCAAAAAATTGACCCAGCTCAATCAGCTGGGCTTGATAAGTCTTGAATGTTTATAAATTGTAATATATGTCATGCAGTATATAGATAATGTACTGTTGAAAGGCTTCATTATTTATTCTTGGAATCAGTTAAATGTAAATTAGGACTTGAACCGAGCTTGATTCAAGATTGGATTTATTTCAGCTCACTTTAGGATTATCAAGCTGATCGATTAGGCTTATGTTTGTCTAGGTTTGAAATTAAACTCAAATTGAACTTCAAATAATGGGAAACAAATCAAGCTTGATCCCAGTGTTCAAGTTGAAAATTAATTTCACGCCAAGATTGATCAAACTCAAGCTTGGCTCAATTACACACCTAACTGTAGCTGACTGTGCATTTACTATTATATAACCTAGTTATAGTGCAACAATAGGATGGGCAAAGTCATATGTTTGTTCTAGGGGAACCAGCTAAAAAGTGTTTTGGCCCATTAAAAGGTCATCCATAAGAGCTGACTCAATATGTTGCTCTGCAGGGCCCTTATGGTCGAGCAGAGATTCAGTCATGCAGATAAGATCAGGATGATCAGATCTATAAATTTTTATGAATCTGAATTACATGTTGAAATCTGTAATATTTCAGATTCTGCTAAGAAATGCTCAAGAGAACAATCCAGATCCTGGCTCAAACAAATCCTCAAGTTGTAATACTGAGAAAGAGAGCAGAATGAGGACCGAAGGGGTGGGAGGAGATAACCAGAATTTTCACTCATAGGCTGTAATGACTTAAATCTATGAAACAAAAACTTTTTTAATCAATTAATTTTTGTTAAACTAAGTTTCACCCTTGAACTCAAATTATGACAAAAGAAAGCAATGAATTTGCCAATTTATACCCCTAAACATGTCACCACACCATTGGGCCAAGATAACTTTGTCAAAATGAGTATGCTTGGTCTGCATAACACATCCAAAAGGTGTGTCTAGTCATGGAACCCTAAAATTATATGCAAGTTTCGCCCTTGAAATATTAGGTCTGTAGTTATACTAAAACAGGAATATTTTCAAATTAGATTGTAATGAAGACATGTAGCACCATATAATAACTGATGCTTCACTACATCATGTGTTCATGGCTGTTTAAGGGTATTTGTTAAACTGGCAGTAAGGCAATAGGCCTACTTTTCCCATTCATTTAGTTATTCCGTGAACTGTTAGCAAAAATCTTGGATGAGGTTGGGACAAGGCGGATATGCAAGTTTTTATCGCATTTAAGCATTCGACCATAACGCAACATTTAGAGGTCTTGCTTGGATTTTGTTGGCTCTTGAGTACCATATTGAATTCTTAAAGCATTGAACTGAAAGACCATCATGAATCTATTTACGAAGAATATGCTCTTTCTTTTCATATCAAAGACATGATGACAAATGATATAAAGGTGGACAAAGATTCATTTGTTGACCATTATGTTGCTTAGGAAGTTTTATAGGTTATCTCAAAAAATGATTATATGTTTGCATCTTTGGTTAGCAAAAGGACAAGAATGTAATTGCCATCAATTTGAACATTGAAACATGATGATGTGACTGTGTTCATTTGTGTTGCTGATGAACTTGATATATCTGTACCCACAAACCCATAAGCACGGACATGCGATATGGATATGACAAGATACAGGTACATTGATTTGGCAAATCTTGAAAAGGTAGGATATCATATGGCTAGGATATGATGATGAATGTATTTACTTCTTTTGACGTATATTAGAAAAAAAGGCATCAATTAGGCTTATCGTCATATAATGAATATACTGTACAACTAAAGGACAAGGGTGTAGATTGACAACTAACCCCAAATCATGAGTTACACGATAGCCTTAGCATCCACAATATCTGTTATTTAGTTATCATTCAAATCTGTAAACCATGGTTTATACTTTGTATTATAATATCAAAATCACAAAGTCCAAAATTAACCATTGATCATAAAAAGGTCAACATTCATTAATAAAAGGGATAAACAATTCCCTGGAAGGATCTTTGATGTACTTGAGAAGTATTCAAAGTGCATTTCTTGAAATATTAAAAATTAGGTTGCTTAAAGTTAGTATCTGACACAACATCTAGAATTATGCGAGAAGTATTTGTATCTAATTTGTACTAATATGGATATGATATGCAATTTGAAGTATTTGTGCTCTGAATCTACAGACCCATGGTCAATCTTTGTTGGATAGAAATGGGGGTGTTTGGATCCACTAAGGAGAAGGCCTTGTTTTACAAGCTGGAACCCAATTCAACTTAAAAGCTTAAAATGTTAGGTTTTAAGCCCAATCATCTATATCAATCCATCTACCTCCCACTAATCATTCGATATGGGACTAAATCTCATACATTATCCTCAACAATCCTAACGCACAAGGGAACCCCAGTATTGAATCATCCCTGATTTTTTTTTTTTCTGTTAGTCTTAAAACTTGAACCGCCTGTTGGAGACTGGCAGCTTCAATTTAACAATTCACAAGAACTAAATCAAATGGATAGTGATCTATCAATCAGTTATGTTGCTGGATGGCAGATCACGGGCATGAATAGAAACTAAATCAACTTTCAAGGTTCAAGTGCCTGGTTCTTCTTTTATCTAAGATCACAAAACTTTTTCACTTCTAATTTGTCACATATTTAGTGTTCATTGAGTTAATTATCTTGATATTGAGAAAACAAGAATATATTCTTTCATTGGATCTAGGGTTGCTTTTCAACTGATTTAGAGGTTCGACTTATTGTGGGCCTCTTCATGCTCGATCTTTGGGTTCTAGCCTAATCTTTAGTCTTGAGCCTAACTATTATAGCAAAGGGAGCTTGAATTGATCTAGAGTTGGTTTGGTCAATAACTTTAACATAATTTCCTTTTGCTACATGTTGGACTTGTAGAATCAATATCAGAATGAATCTTATAAATCAATCTTTATCAAATTATTTTTGGTTTAAATTTTTTGATGTAATATTGAAACTTTTTAGTTTTTCTTGATAATGAGCCATGAGATTTAGAAAGACAGGTCATCCACTGTTGGTTTGCTATAAGTCTTGCATTCTTTTGATCTTGGATAACCTGCTATTACTGAACCTGAGCTGAGAGATATTGCAGTGTTGAGCAGATACAGCTTTAGGAAATATTTGTTGAGCAGAGAAATTCCAGCTATACTTGTCAAACACCCTTTGAAGAACCACTTTTCCCCTGAGTAGTAGAGTTTATGGCACAATTTTTCCATTTAACCCATTTATTCTGAGCTAATATATCTGCAACCAATGGACTGTAAAGGTATGCTTGCTTAAATCACTGAAGGATCAGTCCATATTCCACAGAACTACTGAATTTCTTTGAATTGCTTGGTCCATCGGAATGGAAAAGTTCTAGACCTTTTCAAGAATTTTGTGCCCCCTGTAAATAATACTGTGATTTCACAAGCTAGAGGATTTATCGAGAAGGATAAAATTACTCTCCATTTTCTTCTTTCTAGAGTCTTGTTGCACCTTTCTATAGTAATGTTTTTTTTTTAGCTCCTAATCAGATTTCATTTTTTGTTATCTTTCTTAGTTCTGTTGAGAAAGATGCAAGGGAAAAGCTGGAGCCTTTTTCAAACTTGACTGGTGATGAAAGCTATCAGAGTCGTGAGCTTGAAAAGGTCAGTTATCGTGATGCCATAGTCTTATTCCATATGTAGTAATTTATTTCTAATTGCTGATTGTTTACTCATGAATGGTCAGGTTTCTCAGCAAGTTGCAAAGCACTTGTATGATGAAAAGGTTCAACCATCTACTTTGCTACCAAAACAGATTGGGAACATGTACACTGCATCTATTTATGCTGCATTTGCATCTGTTCTTCACAACAAGCATAACACCCTGGTGATTTTTCTATCTTCCATTAGTAGCTGTGGTTTATTTGTTCATTGTTAGCTATTGCCCTTCCCTAATCAATATTACTTGTTCTATTCAGGGGAACCAACGGGTTGTGATGTTCTCATATGGTAGTGGCCTTTCTTCCACGATGTTCTCCCTCAAACTTCAGGGTGGTCAACATCCCTTCAGCCTGTCAAATATTGCTACTGTGCTGAATGTGACAGAGAAGCTGGAGGCAAGACATGTGGTATGTCCTTATTCTGTAATCTTTTATAATCTGTTTTGTGCTAGCTTTATGCTCACCGTGTGCTTCTGTTTTTTGCTTCTATTATATTTCCTTTTCTTCTCAGTTTTTAATGTATAAGCTTTGCGAATATCTTGACTGAAAAATGCCTTCTGATGGTCAATATCATGCTGTTTATCTGAACTTACATTGATATTTGTAACCCCTAAATGTACTATTATATAATGAGAGACTGTGATGCTGGTCTCATGTGGTTGGCTCCAAAGCCCGCAGCACTGACTCCTCTTTTTTAAAAAAACCAAGTGTAAATACCCCAAATCCTGCCTGGCCCCCTATAGATTGCATGAGGGGCCGAAAAAAGGACACACACAACTACCCTCCCTCCTTCCTCCCCACCAACCACAGAAAAAAGATAAAAAAAATCATTTTCATGCATATGCATCTGGACTCTGGCACGTGTAATGGCAGTATTCAACATGCTATGCATGTATGATTTTAACTATCTTCACTGAAGACCTCTGACATGGATACTGTTGTGCTTACAGTGAAGTTATCTATGATTCTTTTTGGTATCTTGACAAGAAATGTAGCAGAAAAAGTTGTCTTTTATGAAAATCTGTCTTGTGGCTATTTGTGCTTTGCTGTGATGAATATTGCATGTTTCTAATTGGGTTCTAAACATATATTGTAAGAAAAGTTCAAGAATGCTAATCTACAAAATAACTGAAAATGGACAGAATTGAAAATTGATCCAGATGATTCATCTAACAGTTTGCAAAATCTGAATATACATATGGTGAAGACATTTGCCATTTATGCCACACTCATTTTAATGCATTCAAATGTGTCTCATGTGAATCTGACTCAGACTGTTAACCAGAAACAGGGAAGAAACATCCTATTAATGTAGGGAAGCCTGGGTAAAGATCTAGGTAAACAACTAGGTTGAAGGCCAAAGTAGATGTCAGCTCAATCTCTCTCTCTCTCTCTCTCTCTCTCTCTCTCTCTCTCTCCCTCTCTCCCCCTCTCTTTTTTAAGTTCCAACATTTCTTATAGCTCTTTTTCAAAAGCAAGATGGTGTTTTCATAATATTCTAGAAAAAAAAAATCAAGGTTACTCAGTCTTTGAATTACCTTAGAGTAGACAATGCTTGAGCAGGCGGATTCATCTTCCTTTTAGAAGGAACTATCTTTAGAGAAATTCGATTTTTTATAACTATTACATTAGCACATCCCCTCCAACATTCTGTCAAGCTCCTTGTGCACTGTCCTAACTATCACTGACATAAAAGAAACCAACTTAAGGCCCTGTTTGGGACACAGCTATTTTCCATCAGCTATATGAGTAATTGTTTTCCAACAGCTGCCCCAAATAGGGCCTCAGTTCCTTTCAATGGAGGATCTTATAATATTTGCTTGTCAGGGTCAGTTTCGATTCTTTGTGAGTTCTTTCAATGCTTTTTATTTACTTTTGAAAGTAGAAATGGGGCATTTAGTTGTGCATGCTTTCTCCTTGTCTCTTGCTGAGTATTCTTCCTTTCCTTTCCCCTCTTTTTAGATTCAATTAATGCAGCCATTACATGCTTGAGCACTCATACGGAATTAACTATGGATTACCAAGTCTATCATCTAATTGGCATGATTATATTCTTATTGGCATCCCCAAGCTGTTGTGGTATCATTTCCCATTCCCCAGTTCTCTCTACTCTGATTTTTAGTAATATCTTGTGATAAATGTATTGAATGTTCGTGTTCTACCGAGCTCAATAGATGAGTCCTATTTTGTCCTTGCATGAGATCGACGTCCATGTTGAGCACTTTCATTTTCATAACCAATGATGGGTCAGAATTATCTGTCTATATATTCCCAGTGGGAACGCTACAGATTTGTTTCTAATAATACGTGATCACTTAGTGATCTGTACAAGCTTGTTTTTTGGAGGACATATCTTCAGTAGAATCTGATGACGTTGTTATATAAAGCTAGTTGCTAGGAGTTTCTCTGTGATTTGACAGATTGAATTAACAGGCTTAGTTGATCCATGTTGAAGACCTGAAGATTGTTTTTGTGCCTTCTCTTTACTAGATCATTTGCATATTGTACTCTTCACAAAATTTTATTCCAAAAAACTAGGATAATGAAGAACTTGAATCTGATCATAAAATAAAAAGAGAAATATGGGAACTCTGACCACCGTATCTGCTAAAACTACTGCACGTGCAACTACAATTGCTTAAAAAAAAAAAGGAATATTGTGCATGAGCATGTAGAAACGTTGAAAATATTTATCTTCCTGCAAATTTGATGCTATTATATAATCTGTATTAGGTGATGAACTGAATTGTAGTAATTTTTGTACTTAAAGAAAATCTCTTGGATGTTTGTAGTAACTAGTATGTTGTGCTCTCTCTCTCTCTCTCTCTCTCTCTCTCTGCGCGCGCGCGCGCGTGCACCCGTGCGTGGGCCTATGATGGAATTTGAATCTTAAGTTAGCCCTTTTAATTGGTTTGGATATATGCAATGTAGATCTACAGATGTACTTATACGAAGGAGTGATTTGATACATGGAGAAGGAAAGAGAGAGAAATAGATTGAAAATTACATAGGAGGAAATGATAAAGAAAGATTTAAAATCTTTGCATATTACAAAAAAAAAGTATGACTTAAAACTAAACTGAATGAAGAAAAATGATTATGTAGCTGATCTCAACTAGTTTGGAATTAAGGCTTTGTTGTTATTGTTGTTGGTGGTAGTTAACCCATTCACTCAAACCATTTCTTTTGCTGTTTGCTGTTTCATGTGAACCAGAACAAAACTGTGTACTGGCAGAAAATTTTCATTTATTTATGCTAATCAGTGCGCATTAATATGTTGTGGACATTAAGCTGTTTTGTTTCTTGTTCAGTTCACACCTGAAAACTTTGTGGAAACATTGAAGTTGATGGAGCATCGATATGGAGCCAAGGATTTTGTGACAAGCGCAGACACAAGCTTGCTGTCTCCTGGAACGTTCTACCTTACAAAGGTTGATTCCATGTATAGGAGGTACTATGCCAAGAAGGGTGCTGAAGGCAAGGCAAATGGGAAAGCTTTCGAGTGCAATAACAAGCCACTGGCCAATGGCCACTGATGATAGATGTGCCCCCTCAGTTCGTGCAGGCATTACTGTTGAATAATCGATGACATTATTGCTGCCCCCTTTTCTTTCTAAATGTTGAACCAATGAGCCTAAGTGCATGTTCGTGCAGGCATTACTGTTGAATAATCGATGACATTATTGCTGCCCCCTTTTCTTTCTAAATGTCGAACCAATGAGCCTAAGTGCATGTAGCGTGCATTTGCCTAGTAGCTTCAGGTGTTTACTTTATGGGTGTCTATTATTCTAGTATTTAGACAAATCTATAATTTCTACTTTGTATTTCTGGTACTTCTGTTTGATCTTGTTGTCTTGGGGTTCGAATCTCATTGCAATTATCTGGAGATTTCTCGACACTTAAATAGATTTTTTTCAGTCTTAAGTGCCTTGCTGCTTGTTTTCTAATAGGTTTGGAGGTTCTGCATGGTTAACCACAGCGCTTCCCTAGTCGTTTTGGGGGAAGGAAAAGAGGAAATTCTCAGTGCGAGGAAGGGCCATCAGAGTCTCTCTGCATGGTTGTCCCTCGACCCAGATCAGGATTTACGTTGCGTCTGCTGCCGAGCTCAGTCGACCCGCAGTAGATGGAAATACCATTACGGTTGCTAGGACTGACTCTATTGGGCTTTGCTGACTTCCAATTGGGAGGTTATTGTGCCTCCAATTCAACAGCAAGTCGTGAGCATCGGTCTGGCATCCAGTGAACCTTGGGAATCAAAATCACCGGTACTTCGTGGCAGTTGGGGACTGGTGGGGTCAATGGAGTTGGTGGCTGATGTTGGTACTTTCAACTAGTACTTGACACGTGAAAAATAAAAAATAAAAAATAAAAAAGTTCTGTTTGCTGGTTTACTGAGACAACTGAGATGCCTTGGCGGTTAGCGTGCAGAGGTGGAATCCAGACCGGCGCGTTTGGATCGCAGATGGATTCTGTCCAATCCAATATTTGAGAGAGTAAAGATAAAGGCAGTAAACCATTATTTAATCATGGATCTCATCGTTTCATCGATATTTCAAGCTAGTAAATGTGAGATTTACACCTGTTTTGCTTCTGAACCTAATGGAATGAGATTAGCAATTCCATCCCACCTCAATCTTATCGATGATCCAAACAATCTCATCCCACTCCAATGTCATCAACGATCCAACCACGCTGAGTGTGAGAGAGTTATTTATGAAGGGTTTCAACACAAGAGGCATCTCAAAGTGAGTCATATCTTGCTTGTCTTCATTCATCAACATTCATTATGCAAAGTTTAAGAAAATAAAGATATCAAATAAGTTAGACCATGATGTCCAACAAACCATCGTGCAAGACCTTCAGGCCCGGGGCATGGCATGTTTTCTGTTCAGCTTAGCTTGCCAGCCTCATGCGCCGGCTTGTGTAGGCTCGATGAGCCACATAATTTCTTTTAAATATTTTAGAATTTTTTTTTTTTTTTTAGGTTGTTGAAAGCGGTAAAAGTAGAGGTGTCAAGAGTGGGCTATCAAACTGAGGGAGGCTATGCAGGCTTACAACTCATCTAATTTTTTAATATTATTTAAATAAAATAAATTATGTGTATAACTTTGTTTGTTAGTTAGCTAAGTGCCTGCTCATCGTAGCCGCATTATTTCATTACTTTTTTGCTTGATTCTTTTTTTTATCTTCTAACCATTCAAAAAAAAGTGTTCAATCTTTATTTTTATCTTTTATTTAATAGCCCAAGCCTAGAGTTATCGATCTGATAGGCCAACCTATCAAATAAATTTTATTTATTATTATTTTTATAATTTTAAAATTAATTTTAAAAAATTAAATAAAATAAATTAGATGTACTTATTTTTTTTTGAAAGCTTACTATTGAAGCAACCCATTACAATCATTCACCTTGTCTGGACTTCAAGACTATGACGGGTTATGTCGTTTTCTATATTTAGTCTTCTTCTTTACTCACTATCGTTCAGATGAGACTTTTTATTATTATTCTTTTAATCTTGCATCTTCTCTTCTGTGTCATGTCGATCCTTAAGGCAAACTAACATTTCTACGGCATTGGACTTTAATTGCCTCCTTCACTCATAAAGTATCCATTCTCCTACACTAAAAGCAACCTTCGATGCTACTGTAGGCATCGAAGGAGTTAGTAAACCACAAACCATGATATCATGCACAAGATAATTATTCTCATATGGTGAAACAAAATATCAAAATTATATATTTCTTTCTGATTTAGGAAGTTTATAAATTTATTACTCAAATAAATATTTAATTCAATAGATGAAGATGATAAAGTGATGATTCTTTTTTTTAATAAAGTTCAATATTTACCAACACCACCATCCCCATTACTACTATCTAGGGTCGGTCCTCAAGTAGATGACATTTTATCTCTATTATATTTTTGATCATATAATACAAACATTTCATTTAAAAAAATTCTAATTTCATCTTTAAATCTATTTATATTTTCATCATAATTTATATTTTTATAAATCACTTCTAATATTATATATAAACTATTTAATTTAACTCTAGGATCCATAACTAAAGCTAAATAATAAAAATATGAAATCTCTTTCCAATATTTATTAAATTTTATTTTTATTAGTAAAATTATACTTTTGAAACTTTCATCTTCACTATATTTTGAAAAATAGTTGGCAATATTATATAATTATTGTAAAACTAAGAAAAAGGTAGGATAATAAGTATCGAATAAAATATTAGTAGCTTCATAAAAACATTGTAAAAATTACATAATGATACTGGAGTTAAGCTAATGAAAATCTAATATAGGTTCATAAGGGAAGTAACTATTTAAACATGATTATAACATTAAATATGTAGAATTTCATCTATATTTTACATCTAATAAAAGTTATTTACGTTTTAATTCATGGGCAGTATATAAAGATTTAAATTCTTATCTTTTATCTCTTGAGGATTGTATATATTTAATAATATTTCTAACTTTACTTATATATGATTCAATAATTTTTAAACCATCTTAAAAGATCCAGCTCAACTCCTTCATGGCAACATAGGTGCAAGTAGAAAGTGGACATAAATCATAGAAGAAACAATATAAGATTGATCTTAAACATGCATTGAGATATCTCATTTAATATGATAAATTTAGGCTACCATGACATTGAGAAAAACACTCCTCTAGATTTTTCTATGCTTCCTTTGCAGTTTCAAAATAAACTATGCTGCTCACATAATCTCCGTGGACTGCATTCCAAATATAAAAAAGTATCATATTATTGCAACATTGACATGCATTCAATGTTGCTAAACTTTTATCAAGCTTTTTAAGCAAGCTATCAATAAAGCCAATTTTATTTTTAGCTATGATAATAGTCTTCATGGCATACCTCTATAAAGGATAATTGTCACTAGTGAGAACTTGAGAGACCATGACCATGCTTGAATTATCCGAGTGATGCAGAATACATTAACACTAGGATCAGATATAATAGTAGAAAAGGTCATTATTATTATATGAAGAATAAAGAGCAAAGGAAAATAATTACAAAAAGGATGATAAGAAAAGAGGGACTAATTGATCAAGGAAAATCTCACTCTAATGGTAGGAAAATTTGTATTGGAAATGAAATTTTGATTTCTATTCATGTTCATGGCATTGATGTGCTTTATATACAAGCTGAAACCCTTGAGTTTGGGAATCAAATGTAGTAGAATATAATAACAAAATCTCATGATTATGGGAAAGATATTATAGAGCAGGTATAATATGATACAATAATGTAATCCCATGATTTGATACAAATATTAAATTTGAATGCGATAATAAGATCCCTTGATTTTAAAAATTTGAATGGCATCCCATGACTTCAGAAATTACTTTGTATATGATGTATATGGCAGTTGTAATGTCTGAGATTGTGCATAATATAAAGAGCGAGAGTTATGATTGATTTTGATAATTGGATTGATTCCGATTGATTATGACAACTATAGTAATAGGGTTAGCAAAATCTAGTATGTACCAACCAATGAGTACAAACTAATCTACAATAAAATGAGTCTACATGGGATTATGACAACTATAGTAATAGAGTTAGCAAAATCAAAGCCAATTTGATTTGACCTACTACTATTCTTGGTTGAAAGATAATTAGTCAAACTTTCTTCTAGTATTACTCAAAAATTAATACTTCTAGTTTTATGCAACATAATACATCTATAAGTATAAAAAAAATTTTTGATTCAATTAAGAAACTGGAATGCACAAACTCATGAGAAACCTAGTGATTCTAATATTTTGTTGATTTTGGAAATTATTTTGGTTTAGGTATCTTGCATATGATGCACTTATGAAAACTTTTAATAGCAAATGATCCATTCTATTCTTAACAAATTTATTTGGGATCCTATCCATCTAGTAGGAGTGTGCATCAAATTAGAGTAATCTAAGAATCGATACTAAACTGATCTCATAGGGTCAAATTGGCTTAATTATAAGTATTAAAGAGTCATTTCTAGGTCTTGAATTTTAGAATCGATCCTCTTCGGATCAGTTCTTGGTTCTAAGATAGAGTCGGCTTAGTTTTAGATCTAAAATCCTGGAATTGATTCTGATTGGGTTGGTTTTAGATTCTAGCTTACAATCAAAAAAAAAAGATTCTATGTTCTAACCTAGAGGGAACCTAAACTTATCCATACTCAATTTTATCATTTAGGTAGCTGGCATTGTATTAGTGTCTTCAAAAATCACAATCAATTGCTCTTTATTTAATAGTTGTTGATCCTACTATTTTATTAATCATATGTTAGGTTACAATCCAACATGTGATGCATCCGATTTCATGAATATGAATAATATAATTGAGGGTGCAGTTTCACACAAGCTATAAACAATTTCTAATTTTTATCTTATTATTATTGTTATCATTGTAATCATCATTATTAAACTTGAGTTTGTGCGCCTTTAGAGTCTTTTAGTTTTCATATTAATGATTGTTTAAGTAGCTACTTAGTTCAAATCAAATTCCTTGATCAGTACAATTAACTCGTTACTTCCAAAACAAAAAAAAAAAAAAAAAGAAGAAACCATCAAAAACCTACCTTAAGAAACCATAGCACAAAAATAATATAATGTTAACATCTTTCTTAAGTAAAAATCTTGTTTTGATGGTTCAAGTTTATTATTATTATTTTTTATTTTTTTAGGGAGGGGGGAGGAGGGGGGGGGGAGGGGGGTATTGCCTTTACATTGAATTAAAATAGACTTTTTTCTCAAAAAGAAAGGTGTGAATCAACAAAGACAATATCAATTGACCTTCTCTCCTCTACATTCATATGAGCGCATGCGTATATATGTGTGTTCTTTTTTTATTTCTTGATTATTAGTTATAATTTGCTATTTAAATTATTTTCATTAACCTTTACACATGGAGATGTAATATACTAAACATCATCTTAGATGGAAACATTCCCACCATATTCTCACAAAAAAAAAAAGAAAAAAAATCAAGCTAACAACTTTTACAATTTTCTATCAAAAGCCCACCATTAACCTTTTTTTTTCCATTTGGTATCTTTTTTTATAAGATGCAGCCACAATTTTCTATCCTTTTTTTTTCCCATTCAATATGGTTTTCAAGCATTCTCTCTCTGGTTTATATAAGTTGCTTAATTCTAGCTTTAGATCATGTAAGATTTTAGGTCTTTTAATATATCATCATGGTTAAATAGTAAAAAATGTCTATGACATAAAAATTAAACCTTGAAATTGCTCTTCTTTCGGAAAGACAAATTAATTAATCCATGATTTCTTTTTACTTTTAGCCCTCTATTGAAAACTCAAGTCAAAATGCTTCTATGAATGATTGAAGCATGTAATAATAGTTGAAATCATTTTATCATTCACACCTTTAACATATCATTTTTTTGAAAAAAAAAATATTGAAACAATATTTAACCTATTTTTCCAATATTCTTATGAACTAGACAAGAAAATTCTTTGATATAAATAAGGGGGAAATATGATGGTTGATGCTAATCAGAATTGAACCATTGACCTCTCTACGAAGAAGTAAGAGATAATACCTTTCAAACTAATGCTCACACATATAGTTAATAAATAAAATATTTGTAAACCAAAATAATCAGACGTTAATTGTTTATTTTTAGATCTTAATTCTGCTTTTTTCCATTAAAATATATTTATGTGAAATTCTCTGCTAGGCTTTTTATCCCTTAATCCGAGATATTAATGTGCCATTTTTTGATTAAATATATTATCCTCAAATGCTATCCCCCAGCATAGAGTTTTGCATTTTTACCTGTAGGATTTACACATTGAAAATAAAAAATTTAAACACATATATAATCCGTTTGTAATCCAAAGAAGCTTTTTATTATAATTATCAACATTGCTGTTGTTGCTGTTTTCATGAGTAATAACATAGATGACTATTAGGCAACCTAATAAAATAGACACTGTGTTAAATAACTCACGGACTTCGCTAAGCACTAGAATAAATAAATAACATTTTTATTGATTTCATTACTTATTCATGTATATTTACATATTCTTCTTGGGAAAGACGGAACGCCCATCATCTCCTGCTTATTCTTGCGTCGTGAGGTACGTATCTTTTTTTTCTCCCCTTTTTTTTTTTTTTTTTTATTAAGAAGGCCATGAGATGCACCCTAAAAATATAAAATATTGGAGTTGTTCCTCCTAGATAGAGTCTCGAAACATTAGGATAAAATAATGTTTACTCTTAATACAATGTTTAAAGAGAGCATCAACATCTCTTATATTATTATTTACCTTGCATTTTGCATGAGAAGCACTACTGTTGGATGATGCTCTAAAAGCTGAAGCCAGTCAGAGGGCAACTCTCCTTTGGCAGGCCACTGGAGTAAACAAAGCTGACACCTCTCTCTCTCTCTCTCTCTCTCTTTCTTTCTTCCCCCATCACCTGCCAAAGGAGAGAAGCCATATAACTAGCTTGCTTAGCCAAACCTCGTTGCGTTCCCGCTTCTCCCTGACGTTCCCTGCCTTCCCTCTGACCATCCTCACGAGCTTTTATAGCATGATCTACTGGGCTGGGGACGACGGCATAAGCCCATGAACAGTGGCATATGCCATGGGTTAGAGGGTTATACCATGGATATCCCTCCCTCAACTAGCTTCCGCGCTCCTTTTGCATCCAAAATCCAGCTCTTGAAAGCTCTTCGCCCTTCGAGCATGCGATTCTCCTCCGCATGATCTCGACCTCTATCCATTCATCGGATTTTTTTCCCCCTCTTTTCCTTCATGCCTTATGGATTGGGGAGAGAGAGAGGTTAGAAGAGATACGCTCTTCTCTCTCCCCTCCACTGTAAAGAGATCGAAAGGTGGCAGCTGAGACGGACCTCAGGACAGCATATCCTGCCGTAATATTCCGGATGCTCGCTTTTAGGCATCTCAAGCGGCCGTTGACGTCCAAAAGCCGTGGGCCGCCCATTCCTCGGTGTCTCGGAATTCGAACCCCCATTATGTATTCTGGACAAAAGCATAGAGCTTTTTATGCGCTTTGCCACCATGATGGACATCCTATCTGCCCGTTTATGGTGTCACACGATTAAACAAGAGTGACGCTTGCTTGAATTCATTTTTAGTTCCAAAAATGCCGCCATTGTTTAAAATGACGATTCTTATAATAATAATAATAATAATAATAATAATAATAATAATAATAATAATAATAATAATAATAATGGCTTTTGTAATGGGTTTGGATGGCTGTTGTTATGTTTCATGGTTATTTAAATCAAAGCTGTTGTGTTAATATTATCTCCTTACAATGATCATGATATATAACAGGAACAGTAGTCATAATTTAACGTATTGGACAAAATTTTTAATCTAAAAAAGATTATTATGTTGTGTCTGTGAAAGCAGTCACACATGATGTGAATCTAACATGTCGCCAATATTTTTGCAAGGCTCGTATAGTGCTAATGAGTTTGGTAACATTTCAAGCATATCTAGGTGGTTCTCAGAGGAGACGGTCTAGAAGGAGGGGGATCCAGGCATTCATCAACCTACAAGACAGTAAATTGCACTAATTCTGTGATGCAAAATCGGACATGATTCACAGGATGCATCCTTTCAGATCCCAGAGGACGTGCACTTGAACTTGAACCTGGCAATCACTGATTGCCATCGGTATCAGGGCAAGTCTTCATTTTTAAATGCATGTGGTGTATATTAGAACACTTCTACAGGTAGTCCAACTTAAAAAGTAACGTGGAGTCAGAATTTCACTCAATCCCCAGAAGCAAGACCTCAAAAAAAAAAAAAAAAAAAAAATCTCCGTTGCAGGAATAAAAAGAATTTTAACCGAAATTAAAAAAATTTATACAAGTGTTTTTTTTGGGACTCTTATTCTAATTGTTTTGGAATAAATTTACGTGAATAATAGGCTATCAGAGGTTACCAACTAGTTGACTTTATAAAGTCACAGGGTATTGGATGTCATTGACCTAATTTTGTTTTCATCCCCACCCTAATATCAGTCATGCTTTCTCCGTTCGCAGTAAAATTAAAAAAAAAAAAAGAACAAAGCATCCAACATTCGCTCTGCAAGGCTTCGAACAAATTTATTTATATCATATAAAGACTCTTTAGAATAGCTCTTACGATGGAAAAATCACTCATAATAATAATAAATAGCAGCATTATATTTACTAGATATTCTTTTAATGGTCAAATCTTTAATCAGAGGAGATCCTTCTTTTAGAAACTCAATGAACAGGTCTCCTAATATTTGAATCTAGATATTTCATACTCTTATCTCCCATTCCCCAAATGTGTAAAATTATAATTTAGGCATTAGAAGCTATTGATTTCCAATCTATACATATTTTAAGATGTACAAATCATCATTAATAAAATAAATTTTTTATTTATAATATATTTTAGCATATTAGTACAATGAACACCATCCATTTTTGCACTCACTTGACATACATGTCACAAATCTTCAAAATATATAAATTCTATTTAATAGCATTTTAAGTGATATAGATTAATAATAACAATGTTGACCTTCCTGTTGAACAATCCTATTTCTTTGAGGAAGATTGGTGAAGGTGGATGGATGGGTGTTCAAGGGTGTGCTTCTGGAAGTCACCTGCGAGTTTTAATTATCATATATTAGAAATCTCCCTCCTTTTTTTTTTTTCAAGATAAAAGGAGAGACTTAACTGCACTTTAATTTCCCTAATTCAGATTTCAAAGGATGCATCTGTAAAGAATCAAACCCAAAACCTTTAGCTGCTAAACAGATGATTGTGGAGCCCAATTTACAATCCCATAACAAAAACTGTTACATAGCAAATTTGTAATTTTTGATTGGTCTATAATGCACTGGTTTTGGGAAATTATACATGTAATTTTTTTTTTTTATGTGAGATTACCATGTTAATATCTTTCGACTAGAATACTCTATGCAATGCATTTACCTCTAAGCGAAGCTCCATGGCTCCATAGACTGTTTGAGAGTTTCCTCTAAATGGTAGTAGAGTAGATACTGCACAAGCTGGGAGGACAAGGCTTGTTCAGGTTTACAATTTTAAGAATACTGGCATGCGATACTCAAGTACTTGAAACATGGTAGCTTGAGAAAAATTGATTGTAAACTTACAGAACAATATGACACGAATTAATTTAATGACCCGTTTAAAAAATATACAACTGATGCATTAATTAGAAGAGAGAGTTGTATGTAAAGACTGTAGCAGCAATGGACCCTATACAAATAAACAGTGAAGGGAGTAAGGTGACATTAAGGAGCTTGTCTTCACCCAAGAAGCCAGCCAATGTAATGGTGCCATCTGCAACAACACGAGCCAGGGTTCCGGCCTCTGTTGATAGCAGCCCACCGTTGTAGGTTCCACGAGCAAGGCGGGATGACATGACTTGAGACAGGAGGGATAGATTTACACCTGGATTTGACCAATGAAAAAAATGCATGTGTGACTACACACTCAAAATGCCACTAAACGCTTGATTAAATATAAAGTCGAAAAGAGCATTCAAGATATCATTTGTTGCTTCAGTAAATGGTAGGCATCTGTTGCATCTCTTACCGCAGCTATAGAATCATATACAATGATAGAGGATGAAGAATACAGGAACTCGAGAAAAGCAAAAGATATTCATACGCGCAAGCATGCAAAATTTATCATTTGTTAAAATATCATGCATCGATCTGATTAACATCATATTAGATGAAATATTTTGAAGTATATGACTTTTCTTACCATCTTGGACTTCAGCAATATTTGGATCAAGGTTCATGGCACTTTGTATGCATTGTCCTTTATTGGAAATATTATCATGGGGAACGTATTGAATGCCAATATGTTGGAACCAACCTCCATACAGGATGTATCGACAATATGCCAACATGATATTCATACAGGGTTTGGCATCAAAATTGCAAAACTTAACTTGAATAATATAAACTTTCCAAGTCTTTAAGATTTGAGAAATAGTTTAACATTTAAAAATCATTATTTAAACCTAAACCTCAAGAAGTTGTCAGAAGATCTGACTTAAGACATAGCAAAATGCTCATAACTTCTTTTACTATAAAGAAATTGACATAGAGAGCGACTTTTACCTCCATCCAACTCCAATTTTATTAAAGCTAAAATTTTGACTTTTTTTGTTGAGAATATATATATATATATATATATATATATATATTATTGATCTCAAACGAAGTGTAGTTCCTCATTTACTAGTTTGTGTGTGGAGTATACAATTTGCTTGGATGTTAATTCATAGACTTGACAAAGTAATCGGCTTGCCGTGATCAATGAGCAGACCAACCTTTATAATTAACCTAAGAAACCAACCTATATTGCTGGCTAACTTAACCAAATGGCTTGGCATAATTAGCCTATAAATAGATGGTAATGAAAGTAAGTCAAGAACAAAAAATGAATGAAGAATTTGGTCTTTGAGAGAGGAGAAAAGGATGAAAAGGAGCTAATGAAAGCAAACTGAGAAGGAAAAAGGAATAAAGAGTTGGGGAGTTGGGCCTTTGAGAGAGAAGGGATGTCCGGATCAACATTTTATGGATTCTTTAGTGATCAATTTCTTCATGCCTTACAAATTTATGTTTTAAATTATAGTAACACTTTTTCCAAAGTTTAATATTTCTTATGGAAATTTTTGAACTCTATCACTGCCTTCAATTTCTGAAGTTGTTTGGATTTGTGACTTGTACTTTGAAAACTATGATTAGTTGCAAATATCCCTATTTTTCTTTAGAAATTTGATTCCTATGTTAGTCTGAAATTAAGTACTAATTTCTATTAGAAATACTGAAATCATCCGAGTTTCTTAATTAGTTCTTTTGTACTCCTATATATGGCTTCTAACTTGAGAATCTATTATTAAGTATGCATGCATGTAGGTATGCAAGTATAGACGGATACACAAATGTATAGCTCATTTGAATAATAAATAAGGGTATATGTGGAGCTTTGGCTAAATAGTTTGTATAACTTCATTAAATTCATTGATCTTATACACGTAGATGCAAACCTCTCGGTAAACGATATATTTAGCCTCTTTTGAGTTATCCATGAGAGTATATGTAGACCCTAGCTAGGTGATATATTTGCTCTCAATTAGTGATATTTGGACCCTTGGCTTAGTGGTATATGTGGATCTCAAAGATATACATATTACCAATGAGGACATATGAGGATTCACTTGAATAAGCAATGGCGATTAGGGCCACGTGATATATGTGGATCACAAAAATATATAGTCTCATTTGATTTACTAGTAAGGATATGCGTTATTTCACTTGCATCAAGGATAAGGATTTTTGTGGCCTTGAGTACATAACCCTTTGCAAGGAAATGTAAAGCTGTAAAATATTAATTTTAAAAAATTAATATGTTTTGGTCATTTCACAATATCCTATCCCTATAAGGAAAAAAAGGACTGGTCTCTTAAATTGAAACTAAGGGTTATTTGTATAAAAAAAAAAAAAAGAGAATAGAGAAGGGCTTAACTCTGATAAGAAACATAACAGAAATTTGATTGAAAATGTAGAGAGAATATTTTCAAGAATGTAGAATGAGAAACAAAACATAGTGATTACTCATAGCATCTCCCAGGTACTAGATGATGTAAAAAGTAACTTTCTAATAAAATACAGTCTTTCTATCCCAATGAAGCATCCATAAATTACCTTCAAGAACTTCTGCAGACACAAATGTAACAAGTGCTGAGCAAACATACTGTGGCACAGTATACAGCCTTGAGATATGGAAGCTCAGGATTATACCTACTAACACCATAATTTCTGATGCTAGCAAGATTTGCCTGCAAAATATCAACCATAAGGTCAACAAAAACCAGAAGTAGGAACTACCTTTGATTGGTACGTCATAGTGGAAGAGTAATATTAACTAGACATATATTCAAACATGTAATGCAAAGACTGAATAGTATTTGCAATTTGATGGACTAAATTGACTTATGAAAGGGGATAGAAGTGTGCATATAAATTTTATGCTATAAGTTAGTTATTAGTTCTGATGTATGGTATCCAAGTATTCTTTTCACTGGTGGCCAATGGACAGTCTTTGAGCTTGTCAACCCATGGTGCTTACTTTCGCATTAAGATCTAACAATGTCAAAGTAATGAAATCCTAATCTGAGAGTACTGCATTTATTTCAATATAGTGCTATTTCTAGTTTTAAATACAATCCAGATAAACGATCTGACAATCTTCTGCTTATTTAGTGCCAAAGTTAGGATCTGAGAGCTCCGTATTTGATTTCTACCATAGTACTAAATCTGGTTTTACAATACAATTCAGAAAAATGATCTTCTAATTATTCAGTGCCAAAGTTCGGTATTTGGACACTCATTTTCTACATCAGATAGGAGCATAGGACACTAAAATCAATTGATACCATAAATTCTAAGAAGCAGTAGATCTTAGTGTCATTATATTTGCCAAAAGTTAGAAAATGTACATATGAATGATTGTGTCAGATATACAAACATGCACATGCAGCCAAAGAAGTGCACATGCACACACACACACACACACACACACACACACACACAGAGAGAGAGAGAGAGAGAGAGAGAGAGCATAAATTAATATGATATAAGGCTGTATAAGAAAAATCTTGAGTTTTTTTTTTTTTTTTGAAGCAAATGGCAAAAAAATTAGTGTATAAAAGCTAACTCCATAATGATACATATGTAGAAGCATTGATTTAGACAAGTGCCCATAATTTCATTTCCAGTCATTATTTACCTGAATAAGAGGTGATTCATTCACTGCAAAATACAACCAATGGATGTGATCACAGCTTCTACATATATGTAATGCTGGAGGGAGAGGAACTCTGCCCTCTTCTCCTTTAAAGTTATGACAGATCTGCCTGGTTTATAGTTTTCAAGAAGATTCTTTTATGAACACTTAATTTGAATACTTTGATAGAATATATGTTTAGATCTATTTCTATCTCTAAACTTTATCCTAGTCTCTAAAGATCATCTAGTGAAAGCAATCTCTTGAGCATCACAATACAAAATCTCTCTCTCTCTCTCTCTCTCTCTCTCTGCACACGCGCGCGCGCGCGCATATATGTGTGCATGCATGCATGCTAATGCGTGTATGTCTACGTATATATGCTGACTGAAGAGAAAGAAAGGATAAGAAAAATTCCACTTTTCCATTTTTTAAAGGGTTTATTGAAGGCTGGCTTTATGGGTCAAGCATGGATGAGAGTTAGAACTTACATCCCATTCCAGACTTTTTTTTTATTTGTTTCCATAATTCTTTAGTGTCCTTGACATGCATTTGACAAAGATAGTGTCTAGAGCACTGTTGATCATAATACTCTCTCTCAAGGTTTGTAATCCCGATATCAGGCCCTATACTAGTACTACACTGGTACAGCATCGATATGCTCGATACAAGGGTTGGTTTGGCATAGTGAGACTCAATATGCCTCTGTATCGAGTATCAGTTCATTACTATATACTCAATATAGAGTGGTACGTACCAGTATAGTATAAGAGAAGCACCTAGTCTAGGCCCAATTTTCTTTTTTTTTTTCTCCCTGAATTGATTAGCTAACATCAAAATCTAGTACAAACAACAGAAACTAGTACTTCCATACAAATATCTTAATAACTCTAGTCTGTCAAAAATTTGTATCATGAATAGCAGATAATATGAAAATGAAATTATTTTTCTTTAAAATTAAATAATGAATTGTGTCCTAACCACATGTAAGTAACTACTTCAAATTGTGCCCTAATGGAGGAATTGTTTGCTAAAAGATCCATCCATCCATTGTTGACTTGATTAAGCAAAGTTGTTTAACATCATACTGTCTAGCAAATTTGCATGAGAAAATATTTTTTACACATAAAAGATTGCAACATTTCTGGGCAGTTGGTGTCTAATGCTGCCCTCCTCAGTGAAATCCTGTTGCAACCACTGCATTTAACTGATTGTGTTTGACCATAAACCTAACAAAAAAAAAAAAAAAGGTAAAAAAGGGGCTTCATGAAATTTTTGTGGAGCACACTGGAGCTTGGTTATCAAATTCAAGCAAGAAAACAACTCATTTCCATGCTTCTGTGTGTATTGGTCAATAGAGGCCAAGAACTTTATTTCCATCACTCTCCTCACTGAAGCTCCTCAAGAGCATAATTAGCTAAGTAGCCTTCTGTAATCTAAAATTATTTCTTGGTTGATGCTTCTGTTCAAAGATATATAACCATTAATCGTACTGTTTAATAATGCTAATCATACAAAAAATTAACATAAATGGTGAATCTCTCAAATGCAGTTAAGGTCAACTGGAAGTGCCTGAATTGCAAGACTATTCGTTTAGAGGATCAGTTTGAATGAGTGTATACAAGGGTAGAGCACAGGTAGTGCAATAGTTTCAAGATTAGCCCCATCTACTTCATATTAGATTTGATTTAAATAAATTACAAAAAGAGTTTTTACCACCAAATTATAATATGTTGTTTAAGCCAGGTCATGGCATATATATGCCGGTACACATGCAAAACAACTCTATGGAGCATATTACATTACAAAAAGAGAATGGGAGAAATGAGAACATATTTGATAAGACAATAAGATGGAAATCATTAGAAAATAGTCTACTCAGGAAGAACTTTCTAGACCTCAGCCAACAAAGGCAGACAACACACTCTCTGCTCATACACATACAACAAATTAAGATAAATATCTTAAAATAGAAATTAGAAGTTTATAATTTTGTCATTACCTGTCTTCAAACATGTTGCTAATGTAGGTTCCAACAATGGCATTAACAGGAAGAACTGTTAGCCCAAGGACTGCCAGAAATATTGCCACTGTACTGGTCGACCACTTGAAATAGTAAGAGGTAATGACACTTGATTCGGAAAGTAAAATCTCCATTGCATATTTGAGCATGAAATATATCAACAATTGGACCTAAAAAAGTGAATTAAAGAGCATGATAAACAAGGTGGCCTCTAGTGATTATTGAACTATAATTGTTACAATCAATGCAACATATGATAAAGTTGGAAAGGTTATTTCTAATCATGCCTGTGCAAGTGTTTCTCTGGAATGAGAATTGAGTCAGGAAAATTAGAGATAAGCAATGATGCAAAATATGCATGATTGCAGATGTTTCTAACAATGATTCTGAGATTTTGTCCAGCAGCTAACATGCTGATGCCCAATATAAGCATATGCATATCAATTTATCTAATTTGTTTCTATGTGTGCATGCATTTTCCATAAGAAATTGCTGCCATATGGGTGTGAAAATGAGTCCAACACTCATTTGTCTAGGAGTGGAATCAATAAGTTTATATAATCAAGATTCAAAGATTCATATATTCGAGATTTATTTTTCAATGAACATCAAAATTATCAAAGAAAGCGTCACCATATAATTTAAGTAGTTTAGACTTCTTTGATCCTTTCTTCTTCGTGGGTATTATCTCAGCATATATTTCATATTATTGTTTTCATTCTTTACATATCTACTTGATTAAGAACATATTTTTCTTACTCTGAATCTTTAGGAATTTGACATGCCCACATCATAGGATTCAGGGAAACATGTCAAATTTCTTTTGGGAAGGACACAAGAATCTAGGTAATACTGATGTATGCATACATGTTCATGACCTATTCAGTTAGTTATCTATCTTCACAAAATAGGAAACTTTTATCTTGTGGTCCAACTAGTGTTGTCAAACGTGTGGAATGAACCTGTTAATTTGTAACAAATAAATAAGCTGTTGAAGTTTAAGGTACCTAACAGGTGAAGTAGACTATACTAATTTGTGGTCTCAAATTTCAACGAACGTTCACTCCATCAAGGCTGTCATTCAGTCTAGTAGACTTGACTGACTAGCACAACCTAATAGCCAACTTTTTACCGGTGCTCCATGTCAAGGAGCTAGAGACCTCACAAACTTTCACAGACCAGCAGCAAAAGTTCAGAAATCACCATTGGCTGCTAAATCTCTGACTGTATTGTGTGCCGAAGCCTTTTAGTTCAACTTATCCTCATAATGCCCTTCCTACTCTAGAGATCAGAGAAGAGCCTGGTCATCCCAACACTAATATCGCCTCCAATATCAAACTAGAACCTTGATTGACTGAACTAGAATCAATTTTCGTTGTCCCACTGATCTGTTACTGCATTATGATACCTATGTATTTCATGAACTTTAACTAGCGTATATTATACAAGAGGCCACAAGCCTTCAAGTCCCTTTGTACTTATAGTATCCCTCATGAAAGATCCTCCTCTGGATGCTCAATTTGATGCATTCCACAACTGTCATCCAGGAAATGACAGCTTGGCTATCTTACTCTCAGACCTGTGCATCCAGGATCTGATGTTCAAACCTTTCTGATACCACAATTTCTATGGAGGATTGTCCTATGCATATATTTTCATAACAGGACTAAACACTACAGAAGCAATTATTAGGGTTGAAGATTACCAAGATAAATTCCGCTTCTTAATAATGATATGCAATAGGTGTTGTCATCACAACTAAAACATATTGATGTGTAAAACAAATCAACATTGACTCTGAATTCGGAACTCCACTCTGAACTCGGAACTCCACTCTGAACTACATAAAGGTTCACTTCAAGACAGAAATAAAAGGAAAAGATTCAGAGTGCTTAATGCTTTGTTGCTCCCTGTTTGAAACAGATATTACACTTATTAACAACTTTTAAAAATTAGTATATATGGTTACTGTCACGCCCACATACCAGGATGATAATTACAATATAAGATCTTGGAGAACTTGATTGGAAGAAAGAAAAGAAAAAAAACCAAATTATTAGTAAAATGCTCCAGTGCATTATCAAAAGAAGTACCGGTTGACTCAATTTTATATAGCTCCATTTATCTAATTATGCTTAAAAAAAAGTTGCATTCTATGTGGTCAAATGCTCCTATCCCTATCATAAAATGTACCATAAGCTGGTTAACACAATTTCAAGGAGTTCCATTTATCTAGTAAGGCTCCAAACCTTTACTGATGGTGTAAGTAATCTATAAGCTGAAGCAATTGAAGTTGCAGGCTTGTGAGAATCTTCAGAGGCTCCTTCACTGTCATCATAATCCTGGTCTCCATCTTCATTTTGATTGCTTTCTGAACTTAAGAGTAAAGGGCGCACCAAGCTACTTTCTAGTTCCTCATTATCTGCATGTCCTTTTGTTGTCGGGGGGGGGGGGGAGAAAATGAAGCCCAATCAGTAAGCATCTAATAATAATTTTTAAAGAATTTTTGAATGGTTCAATGGAATAGTTAGTTCAATCCAACTACTTGAAGATTAATATCATCAACCAATCAAGCTGGCTCTTTCCTTCTTAATCAATGAGTTAGTAAAATCAAGACAAAATTCCCATATGATGCAGATGGCCTAAAAATAAAACTTTACATCTAAGAGGGTACTAATAAAATTCACTGCCCCTCTGTCCTTTAAAAAGGTTACTCATACCCCTTACATTTTGTGGGCAAAACTTTGAATGCATTATGCCATGTTTACTAAAATCAATAAGTTACATGCATGATGTTGAGAGATGGGGTATGAGCCTCAAATATAATTATCAACACCCACTAAAAAGCAAATGTAGGCACCAATAGCGATGCACATACAAGGCCAAAAAGTTGCTAACTTCACCACAGAAGAATAAGTGCCATGCAACTGTGCATAACATATTCACATATGCATGCGTGTACATGTTTTTGAGTGTGTATATCCATGCACACTCATAAATGTCCATGTAATGACAATCAAATATAACATACCAGCATTAATATTCTGTGGTGAATGGTTCACTTTGGTGTCAGGAACTGGCTCTCTGAATGAAATCCATAACCAGATTGAATAAATAAGCCAAGCAAATGCCATAACCCAGCCAGGTAAAGTTTCTTTATTGAATGTTATGAAATAAATTTTGAAAGTAGTCTGGAGCAAGCCAGCTAGAGCAGGACCACAAGCCATTCCTAGAGCACTTGCACTAACAAATCCTGCAGAAGCTTGCATGCGGATTTTAAGAGGAACACAATCACTGATGTAACGACGATTAATGGCCCTCGCAGAACCCATCCTGCATTTGAGGTAAAATCCATCTTAGAAATACATATAGGAAACACGAAATTCCAAATTATGAAATAAAAAGAATAATCAACTGTAATCAGAGCTTGCATATGTACACACTATTATTAGAAAATAAATTGAATAAATATAGCTTCAGGAAAGAAAATGGGGAAGCAGGGAGAAATACCATCACATAAAAAAGCAAATGCGTATTATTTGCCATAGTACATTCAATATTCGGTCATTAGCCAATGATGTAGTGTCAGTTTTGCAAATAATTGAAAAGATCTTCCAAACATATTGTTGCATTTGTGACCACAAAAAGCAACTAAACATGAGAGTTTACAGTCAAGTTTCTGTTTTTTCATAGCATTTTCAGATTACCATGCTTAAATGTTAGGTCTAGCCTGGGCATAATAACTCCATATGTTCTATAAAATTTAAGCATATCAAGTGAAAGGAAGTATATTTAAGCAGTTATGATCAAATAATAAGACTTAAAATTGCATTTTCTTTTCAACCACCGATGGTGTTGAACTGTAAAGCAATGTGTAGTTGCTAGTCATCTTCATACAAAGATACGATAACCAATTAAACATAGCCCTAATAGATATAATATGTTCATACAATGACATTATGCCCATATGCATCAAACAATTTGTCAAGGCATGCAGCAACACTTTAATACTTGATTCTACAGACTTTGAAGAGACTACAGTAGCTTCCAACTGAAGAAATCAGCTCCGCTCTCTCTGTAATAATTCAAAGAGGGGGGGTTGATACAGGGGCTCTAAGTTGCAACTAAACAAAAATAGTATTTTCCATGCACACCTGCCGTTGTTTATAATTATATAACTAACATGTGTATTACAAGATGCAGGATCATCTTGGCTTCGAAGTGTGGACACTTAATGCAAGAAATGGAAGGCATCATTTGCACAAAATAAGATTTACAGAATACTCATTAAAGATAAGATCATATAGAACACAGTCATATAGCTATTGAATTCAATACCCGGATATATCAAGTTAACATTAAAAGATACTCTGATAATAGAAATATCATTACTTTCACAAGAAAATAAGGGAACTACTCACCCACATAATAAACGACCAATAAGAAGAACTGCTATAGAGTTAAGATCATACGCCAAAGCATATAAGGTATTGCCCAAAAGAAGCACAATACTGCTAAATACCAGTGGCCTGAAATATGATTTATTAGACCATGCACTAAAATACACTGAAGAGAACACTTGTGCAACAGCCATTGACCCAATAATAACACCACAAACAGTAGCAGCAGCTCCAAGGCTCAATGAGTAGTCATCTGCTGTAGGAACAATGATGTATGTGTTGACCATATAAAGGAAGGTGTTTGCCAAGTTCAATAGAAGAGAGACAAAATGATATCTTTGGTCATCAATTTGATCCTCTGCTGAACTAGGTATATCTTCTTGGATAATAAGTGCATGTTGTCCCAAAAATTGAAGGAAGTTTGTTGAACGTGTCAGCTTATCTACTGATGCTTGTATTATATCGACAATAGGGTCCTGCACTAGATGCAAAGAAACAAAGTTAATGCAGATAAAAGTAAAATTTCTTCAATAAAAATGTTCACTAGAAAAAGTTATCTTCTGTAAGTCCATGAATAAGCATAAAAAAGAGTTTATAAACCTTTGGAACAGCAGATGGCTGATCATAAATGGATAAGTAGCTTCCTTGATGATCTTGAAGTTCTGCAAGGTTGCGAGACAAGGCTCCTACAACAGCCCCAATGCCCTGCTTAGACAAAACAACATCTTCATAAGATGGTGCTTTATGTGAAAGACAGCCTTTTTAATTATATTACATGAGAGAGAAAATACTATATGATACTAACACAACTTGGAACAATAATTGAGGAAAAAGAAAATGGATTACACAAGAGGGCCTAGTTATCTTCACTACTATAACATTCATGATTGTTTATTGAATTAGATATATTACCACATGTTTGAAGACCTGCTGTAGCTGAGAATATGGATGATTTGATCTAGTAGTTAAATAATAATCTGTGAATCTATAGCCAAAGCGCTTGTCAAATTTCTTCAATATTTTACGAATGCCAGTAGCATTCAAATCAACAAATCTAAGAAGCCTTAAAAGATCATATCCAACTGCCCTATATGCTTCTCGTAATTCAGATATCTGAGATATATCTGGCTCCTCCAAAAGGACTGCCCGCTGCCCTCCCAATTTCTCAATCCTGCTTGCAAGAATGCCTTGTTGTTCCAGCAGAAAAAGCACAATCTTTTCAATCTAGAGTGAAAAAAAAAAAAAAAAAACAATGATGAATTCTGTAAGAAAACAAGTGCCACAAGTAACTCTAACTCTGAAACATGTGAATTGAATTCCAGCCCAGTAATACAAAAATCACATTATTCCAAGTTCCAACATCTAAATACTCAAGCAGTTGAACGAGCAGTATTAGTTCTCAAATTTGTAAGACGCCATGTATAATGAGCATTTAGTAACAAAATGAAAATAAAAGACTCCAATTGTTGTTTTGAGATTGAATGGTTATAAAAATGCAGAAGGGGAATCTCAATTTGAAGGCAAGGAAGGATGTGACCGTATCTCACCCGAGCATACAATGATGTGCACTCCCTAATATGCCCATGAAGAAAGTTATGATATCATAAGATTTATGGATAAAAAATAATTGCTCTCCAACTTTGGGTAATAATGATATAAGCAGAACTCTCTACTGGTGCCCTTTTATATAGCCTGTATATATTATATGTCTACATGTGCACATACATATGTATGAATGTATTTATATATGTGTTTACGTAGTTATTGTCCTATGTTGCTAGAAAAAGAATAGAGAAAAAGGTTTACCAGGAAGCAAGCCACACAAAGATGGCATAAATATATACCCCAAGATAATGAAGCCAAGACGGCCATCAGGATATTGAAACACACCTTAGATTTATGATAGAATAAATCAATAGAAACAAAGAGTCATTTGGAAAAAAGATTTGAGATTTCAAACACAAACAGAGCATCTTTCATTTGCTTTTAGGTTCTTCTATTTCAAAATTTCAATTCAAAAATTTCCACTTCACTGCAAAGGCTGCAATTTTATGAACATTGATTAGATAGGTGAAAATTCAAAATTACAGGAAAAAAGCTAATGAAGATGGCTATCCAAGAACCATGATTGGAGAGGAACTTAAGGAATGTGGCAGAACCTTTTCACTAATGTTTAACCAAAAAAGCCTGATGTATCCTTTACCTATTGATGTAAAAGGAATAATTTAAATTTCTAATGTGTTTTCCTTTATTCTAAACTTTGCAAGATTTCTTTCTCTCTCCCCCTTTGTCTCTCTCACATGTGCACTCTCTCCCTCTCCATCCCTCCCCCCTAAATTATACCTTGTAGTCATGCGGTGTAAATATTATAAGGTCAGAAAAACATATAAATTCAATCCTAAGACTAAAGTTCAAAATATCTAGGTACAAGGGCATATCAACCTAGGGTGGGCATGGCACTTACATATTGAGACAAAGAATATTGATGTTTGCATGGATATGGCTAAACACCCTTGGTACATCTTTTCTAGGTAATTCAGATCTACACAATTTTGGATGCAAGTTTCAGGTTCGACCCAACTTAAAAAACATTGATTTTGATTCCAAACTAACACTTTAACACACGAATCTGATGATCAAGCAATATTTGGATCTCTTTTGACAAAATTCTCCATGATTTTTGTATTAGACACAAAATTCCATTCAGATTTTTGAAGAAACAAGGAAAATGAGAAGGAGAAAATTTACCTAAGCCAGAATGATATTCTAAACCTGAAAATCAAAAACCAATCTTAGTTCCTACAAATCAATCTCCCAAGGTAGCCTTCCCTTCTCCCTCACTTTACTTTGACATATATAGTGGGGAAGAATTGCAAAAGCAACATCTTAGCTAACCCAAGCTGTACCTCCTAGTAGCACAGCTTAGGACCACTTTGGCCTCGGTTTAGAGCAAAGCAACCTCAATCCATACCAAATCGCCAGGTACAGGGACAGTTTGAGTGGTCTGTCCATGGTTTGAGTGGTATTTGCCTGAATTAATGCCCCTTCTGTACCACCAAGAGGGTCAATGCGGCACATATTGATGCATACGTGCAATACAAATCAATGTTTCATATCTTTGTCAAAATTGACATAAATATTGGACTACAAAATATATCATGTCAAGGTTTTAAATCTTATGAAATAGAGGCATCCTAATTTTCACAGAACGAGATGCCTTGCGTCCTATCCCATCCCGATCCCTAACCCAGTTAGTTGTTCAGGTACTTGTTTGGGATGATTTTTTTTTAAATAAATATTTATAAAGCTTTAGTGTTTTATTTAATTTTTAAATCTATTTGAACTTTAAAAGTTATATTTTTTTGATAAATTAAATCTATTTAAAATTAACTATATAATGTATTATGGTTGAGATAAGATGAGACAGAACAGTCAAGATCGGTCCCGGAATCTCTTTGGGACAAAATGGGACAACAGTCTTGGCTCTCACCCTGCTGAGACTTAAATCATTGCATCATGTACTTCCCAACCACTATTATTAATTGTGTTATACTCAGGGCTAGCTGAACCATTCCTAAACCAAGATAACTTAGCCTCTCAATTTAGTGTAGGGCCGAACTGCCCACACCACCCCAAACTGCCCGTATCGACCCCATACCGATGTATAGAACCACTCGGTTTGGCTTGATTTGAGGCAGTTCATGAGTTGGGGCTTTCTAATCCACCTGACCGGTATAATACCGGTTCAGTATAATACATTATGTGCCGAACCATACTAGTCTGATATCGAAACGTTACCGATTTTCGGTACGAGGAACCTTGGTTATACCCATCATTTCATGCATGGTAAAAATCATAGCATAGCCAACAATTAATCATGTGATAAACAGGAAACACACACAATGCACTACTTAAATATCAAAGTAAGCAGCTTTCATGCTCCTCATTAGATGCTTTATGTTTCAACAATCATTAATGACCGTTAACCATCAAGGATAACCATCAAGTACTGCATTTACCATACAAAATAGTACAGCAATCATACTATTTAATATATTTCGGTGTATTTAACATGTTGCATGATGTGTCATTGCATCATGTACTAATCATCTATCATTTTATGTAATGCACCAATAAGATCGTGACAATTCACTTCATCATTAATCGAAGTCTATCATACCATCAATTTACTCAACACATCACAATAATGCACATTATTACAATGTATATAACATGCCATACAGAATTGTCATCATAGTAGGTGAGTCAAGTTGTATAATAACATAACCCAACAACATTTCCAATGCTTATCATGCGCATGATAACCATAGCAAACTGTGCCACTTTTTGCATTGTACTAATCATATATCACATAAAGCACCATTTGGTGATGCAGCAACAATTCTATCCACATGTTATGTGATTCATTAATTATTTCATAATATAATCATTAAATTGTGTGGCTTGTTAATCATCTCATCAGCTACACAGGTAGCATTGCATGGTGAAGCTTCATGCTCAAGTCCAAACTATGCAGTTAGCCTGCCAGGTTCTATATCATATGCAGTATGTGTTCCAGTATCACTTGTTGAATATATCTTGAAGTATAAGGTATTAAGTTTATGCTGGCTACTTAGTTTTAATCAAAGAAAAAAAAAATCCTTACACAGAATATCTAAGCCAAGTTTGATATTCATGCCTCTAAGCACTATATATCCTCTAGCAAACCTGTTTCAAATCCTTCTTACAGACAGTTTTCATACCCTAACTCTTTCTTGACTTTTTAACATGAATGCACTCAAATATTCATTACACATTTCCTAGTTGTCACCATAGTATCCTCAACTGAGTCAACAAGCGTAGCTGCTCTGATCATTTCTAGTTATATCCTTCTTGATTTTACCATGCATCCAGCATACCATGACTTGATGTTCAAAAAGCCATGCAACTACATGGAAAATAGTTCTATACTACAAAATTTTCTCTTTAATATTAAAGGCATGAGGTGATCGCATAAGTCCTATAAGCATCTCTTGCAAACTCTTCTCTCTTCTGTATAAGCACCCCCAAAATAAAGAAAATGATCATGCTACCATATTTTCTGCCACCATTCAAACAAAGGCCTTTGTCAAATGTTATATAATTTTAACATAGAATCTAGTAGAAAGCATAAATTTGGCACCTCCTCTTTAGTCTTGGCAGCTGTTTAATGAAGGACGAGTTTAAAGGCTATGATATTTGGATCAACCAAATGCAAGCAAAATGTGATGCAAATTCCCTCATCACAATCTACTGTACCTTTCTTCAAAATGCCCAAAAATTTTTTCACTGACTCTGACTTATATTATGTTATATCTGAGCACTCATATAAATCATATGTTGATTGACAACAAGTCCGCTTCTTATGAAAGAAAATAGACCCAGCCGTTGGAACCTTGGTATAAATCACATTGTTAAAATGTAATGTGATTTTTAAAGTATTTTTCCATACTTTAGCAGTTAGGTTTACCATATAGGTTCGCTTTGAGAACTGAAGCCACACGACTCTCCAGTCAAGTAACATTTTCCTCATTTTCAAGCTTACATTGAAAAATACAAATAACAAAACTGAGGTAGCTGCACCATGAATTTACACCTTACATGCAACATTTGCTATTTTATCATTCTCATATACTAACGAACATGCAAACATAACATGACTAACAGCAATGTTGGATAAATTAATGCGACAATAAACGATGTGACGTATGGTAGGCAGCAGAAGTTGTAAATGTAAATAGAATTCACATGAGGCTCTATGATATTAGTGAGAATTAAGCCTAATGTTGTAAGTATCAATCCCTTCAACATGGCATAGGCAAGTAATCTTATAATTTAACAACACAAAAGTGAGGTATGAGTGACACCTTTCTGAGTAATTTTATTACATGCCACCGAAAAAGAAACATACGATTTACTATGTAATAACACGAAGATACAAGATTATAACAAAGATGCAATCACTTTCATATGACCTACTTGCAGGTTTCCACTGTCTGATTGTCAGATGGAAGCATGCAGGCTGCAGCCAAAGAATCAAAGCATCTCCTTCAACAAACGTACCAGCTCAACTAATATTTTTTTGATGGTTTCCTATCTGCCAACAAGCTTAAGACCGATTAACTTGCACTTGGTTGGTTTTGCCTATCCATGCATCCTGTATTTGTCTTACAAAGATCAAGGACCTTTCATAAGTGAACTTATGCACCGGTGATTCTGGTTGCTGGGTCCAAGTCAACCAATATAATGGCCAATTTCTCTAAAGTCACTTTGGGTTAAGGATTCAACAGCTGACCATGATGATCCATGCTGCCCTGCAGCATGCCAACAGGGTGCTAGCACTACGCATGCATATGTTCCACGTAGTGATTCAAGTCTTGATGGGACAGAAGCCGAAACATCTCGTCTCAGAGAGATTCTAAAACTAATCTCAGCTATCCTATCCCATTCTGTCTCGACCATAATACATCATAGTATCAATTTTAAATAGATATAATTAATCATAAAAATATAACTTTGAAGTTTAAATATATTTAAAAATTAAATAAAATACTAAAACTTCACAAATAATTTTTTTAAGAAATAAGCATCCCAAGCAAGTACTGAGATGCCCTGTCAAGTCAGGGATCGAGACGAGATGGATGCGGGGCATCTCGTTTTATGAAAAAACCAAGACACCTCTATCCCATGAGATTTAAAACCTTGGTTCTACGATGCCTTGTGTACCATAGTGGATAGGCCCACACCAGCCATATTGATCAGGTCAGTGTAGTATGGCAAATGTTGATTGGCACCACTCTAAACCAAGCCCTTTTTTTCATTAATTTTTCTTTGTTTTGGCACAACATGACATGGCTTATGTCTAAACAACATGACATATCCAACACAATGCCAGATAGCACCAAGAAATTAGAATTCTTGCTTTGGACACAATCTTAGTGAATCTAAATCTCACCCCTAAAGCTTATTTTCACCTAACAAACAATTTTTTTCCTTTTATTTACTTATGTATTTGACATCCAATTCCATTTTATCCTTGGTTCCACTGAAACTTAACCAATAAACACTAGATGCTTTAAATTTCTCCTTATAAATCTCATAGCTGATTTGTCATTCTTCTTGGAGCTTCTTTAAGCTCACACAGGGTAATGTTAGCTTTAATAAGGTGAAAAATAGTTCTTACTACTGAAATAATCATTTATAATCGATAAAGTATGACAAGAAGTTAACAAAATAATGTCACATTGGCATGGTGGCAGAAGGCATTTGCTTAAAAAAGGTAAAAACATGTAAGAATACAAATAAATCATTATTCTGGAATGTAATGTTAAATTCTAATACCAAACTTACTACTTCGGTATTGAAATAAGCTACATATTTAAAATAAAGTTCACACTACCAGAGATGAAACAACATTACTTGAAGCTGTCAAACTATATTACAAAAATGCATGCAATAATGTGGGACGAATTAACATGCTTAGGTGCACATGCATATAGATGTCCATGCACACCTATACAAGAAATCTAACATAATTGCAACAATGTGATCAATGCAAATCTGCAAATAATTTTCACAAACCTGGTCATCTAGCATCTGCGAGAATTCTTTGAGAATCTGGCGACGATTTTTTTCACCTTGTTTTGTCTGTTGAACATATTGCCTTACTCGTTTCTTCATCAACTTGTAGTTAATATAGTATCTAAAAGAAGCAAGGTAAAGAAAACAGTTCAGAAGGCTTAAGAAGCAAAAATTAAAAAGAAAAAAATGTTTCCACAAAATTAGCCTAAACTAACTCAAACTTGACAATGATGAACATGTAATAGCTACACATAAGTCCATATTCACATCATATCATTATCATCATTCTAAGAATTAATGCTGGATTCCTAAAATAAAAGGCTACCTAGGCAACAAAGGGCTTGATGGGAGTCTAGAAGGCTGGTGACCAAACCATTTAGAATTTTCATAGACATGAAAATAGCCTGAACAATGAGGAAAAAAGACTAGGGGAGAATTACGCCTCAGTCTTAAATAAATAAAAGCATTCTTCACATGGAGGGGATACAAAATAAGGACTTCCAAGATGTCACCTGCACTAGCACTACCCTCTCTAGAATACTACAATGTGGAGTTCTAAAGGGATATGGTGCTTTATTTCTAGTATAGTCTCTCTTAATCTTTTTCTTTTTAGTCCATTCTTTAGTTCTAAATTCTAGATGCTTGTCTTTTTCGCTTAGTCTTCTCTTCTTCCCTCTTTTAACAAAGATGAAAGTACCACATTTCACTAGAACACCCTTGATCTTCATTATACATGCTCATATCATCTCAATTGATTCTTCATCACTTTAACCTTACTTCGTGCAACTCCTACAGCTTTGCTAATATAGTTCTCTCTCTATCTATGCTTCCTGATTCTACTAAAACTGCATCTTGATATTCTCATTTCTATGACATTCAACTTGTTTTCTTAGACTTCATTAATTGCCCAATATTTTGCTCGCTATGACATTGCTGGCCTTATTGCTGTACCAGATATATTTCCTTACAGATGCCAGGATAGTGCTAATCACATAATACCCTAAAAGTATGTCCCCACTTCATCCAGTATATGTGCTAATCACATAATACCCCAAAGCATGTCTCCACTTCATCCAACTACACCTGATTTTGTTACTTGTGTTTCATCTACCTCTCCATGTTTTTTCTATCATAGATTAAAGGGAACACAAACAATTGTTCCAAATAATCTCATCTAAAAATTTTGATTAGGGCCTCATCTTCACTTGAAATTTCAGTAGAATTGTATGCCATATGTTGTGTTCATATTCTGCCGATTCATAAGCCTTTATCTTTTAAGCTTTCTTCCATAAATTCAATTAAGCATTTAATCTTGTTCTGTTTTGACTAATCAACACCATATCATCTGCAGTAACATACAAACCATGGAATTTTCCTAAGGAATAGAGGTAAATTCATCTAAATTATCATAAAATAATATGGGCCTGGCAGTGAACTATGTAGTAAGTTCACTGGGACAGGAAACACACTTATCATATCACACCACTCCTAAGCATGTCCCTCAACAGTTTCAAGGTATTGTTCATTCAAATCTCCTTATGGCTCACCAAATTAGTTTTTTTGATAGCCTACCATAAGCTTTCTCCAAGTTGATAAGGACCACGAGTGGAATTTTTCCGCTTCATATTTTACTTTTAGTCTTTATTTAGTTAACTTTCCTATATCTTCAAGGGGTGGCCCACGGGTTTGACTCCATGATGCAAAAAGCAATTTAGCACACATTATTTAACCATGAGTACACAATACTTCACCTCTAATCTCTGAGTTTCTTTATTTTCAAAATCTAATTAAATAAGTTGATAACCCAAATAATCTCAATATCTCCATAATGGTCCAAAGTTTAAACAGTGAATCTTTGTTAAAACTATCCCCACTTCAAATGAATTGTATGAAAAGAAATTTGACAATTCTTTAATTGTGCCTCTTTGATAGAAATTTCTATATTAGAATTCTCTTTTAATAGTTTCTGTAAATAACATTATCAACTTTCTTTAATTTCCTCACCTTTCCATAACCCAATTGTACTCGCTCTTAATAATATTTGGTTGTTCATTTATTGCACTCATCTTCAATTTCCTCATCTTTACATATCCTCTCCCTCATAGATTAATCTCACCTTCCTTTGAACCAAATCTCTTTGCCTTTTTTTTGTACACTTAGCCTTAATAGTCTTCTATATCTCTCTTACACTTGGTATACTTTTCCAAGTCCTTTATATCATTTGTTCTTTTGCCATTGTTAGATACTCCTTAATTGCCTATTGTACATCACTATATCATCATGTTACAACCAAGTATTACTATGTTTATTTTTGACATTTAGCTCTGCAAGACTTTTAAGTGATCTCTGATTACAATGAATCATTTGATCCCTTATTAGATTAAATTTCAGTTTTCAAGCTTCAGTTTCTATAGTAAAATGATTTATCTCTAAACAAAGTTTTAAATCTCCTAAGATAGAGGCATCTAGGTTTTTCTACGAAACAAGATGCTCCACATCCCATCCCATCCTGCCCCAATCCTCAGACCCAGTCAAGCATCCTGGTACTTTTGCTTAGCATACTTTTTTTTCTTAAAAAAAAAAAAATATTTGTAAAGCTTTAGTGTTTTATTTGATTTTTAAACATATTTGAACTAAGATTTTAAATCTTGTGGGATAAAGGCATTCCGATTTTTTTACGGAACGAAACACCCTGCGTCCCATTCTGTCCTTATCTTTGATCCAATTAGGCATCTCGGTACTTTCTTAGGATGTTTTTAATATAATATATATATATATTTGTAAAGCTTTAATGTTCTATTTGATTTTTAAACATATTTTAACTTCAAAAGCTATATTTTTATGATAAATTAAATCTATTTAAAATTGATACTACAATGTAATATGGTCGAAATAGGATGAGATGGGATGGCCGAAATTGATTCTAGACTCTCTTTGGAATAAGACAAGACAACTAAAATGATCCTTGTCCCACTGAGACTTAAATCACTATCTCTAACAAATGTTAACATTTTGCCTTTTAAATTCCACATTGTCATCATTGGACATTTTTTACTTTTATTTTCTGTTCTCCTACACTGGTATAGGGATCTAAAATTACTAACCTATGTTGCATGGGCAAGTTGTCCCCTGGTATCACTTTGCAATACCTGCATGTTAAACTCTCTTCTTTTGTAGGAAAATAATGGAATTTAATATATTTTGTAGTTTATGACTAGCTATCAATCTATCATAAACAATATACCTTTCTCCATCCAAGCTTGAAATCTACATTGGAGGCATAAGGAAAAAGAACAAGACGAAGAAACTAAATTTAAGACTTGCATGCCTTTTCCATCTAAAGTCTGAAAAGACAGAAGGCATTATATTTACAATTTGTAAATAGAAAGATAGGTAATGTGCATGTCAAATATCATCAAATAAAGGGCTAAAAGTTTGAAAATGACAAGCATGTCATGAAAGTCAGATATACAAATTCTAAAGAATGGGCAAACCATTTCTTTAAGCATTTTGATCATATTTCTAAACAGTTTCTATGTCATGCCACCAGAATCAAAACACTAATGCACTCAGAATGAAATAATCACATCTGCACATGCATGCATCTTTGCATATACACATGTATGGATGCATGCATGCACACACATGCACAAACACAAGAATCAAAAACCTAATAAACTCTGAATGAAACCATTATATCTGCATGCACCTGTGTCTTTGCACGTGCACACACACATACAGCAAGACATGAATTTGTAAACTGACAGTGATATCAGCCGTAGATGTAGGAATCTCGATGAGCATATTCTAGAGAACCAGACAAAGAGTTGCTCAAGATAACAAAATGATTGCATTGGGAAATAAAGCCAACATAAGCAGATATAGTATCTACTGAGCATATAATAGAGGTGCATTTATATGCAAGCCTCATATAGAAGTTTGCAAAAACACGAGAACACAGAATAAAGGTTTGCAAGCATAGTAGCATGCTGCAGGTGATGGAGAGCAGTACTAGTACTAGTTTCAAACACAAGACCAAAAGCCTAATCTTAAGAGCAGCACCTACAAATATAAGTTGAGACCAGTAATGCAAGCATAACACACAAGTGCAAACAGATGTATGCATATGTTCTGAAGTATACACATTATAAAAACGCTACATGCTAGCTATCTTAGGTACATTCCCCAATCTAAAGTCAAGATGGATCATACACCAGAAGTCTGGTGAGAAGAACAGACTGACCACGAAGAAGATAACAGGCCTATTAATAGAAAGGAGGAACGCAGGAAAGCTGTATAGTTTCAGGTAGATTCAGGTCAACATATTATCCAGGGACCCATGATCCTGTAGATGACAGCTTGAGAACAACATTAATAACTAAGAAAACACACAATCAAAATCTTCCTCTACAAAGAAAACAAGAGTGGTACAACCAGAAATAAAGTGACCACAAGCTCTTGCAGTAAGGAGACAAAAGTGAACCTAACAAAATTTATCTTTTGGTTTTCTTCTAAAATTTGAGTCTGGCAAAAGATTGTTCCCTTTTAAGAATTTTGTTCCAAATGAAAGAAGTAAATTGATAGAGCTTAACAGACTGAAAAAATAAGCATACCTCTTCCATTCTTGAACTTGACCTGCCATTAATTTCTTTCCAAAGTTAACCATCTTGATGTTGAATAGATGATTCTACAATCAAAGAAACAATTTGAAAGGCATCAATGGTAGTTCGTAAATAGAAATAGAATCATTAAATCAGCAAAAATATGAAAGGAGTAATGATCAGGTTAAGCCACCAATAAAGATCGGTTCAATCCTTCCATGGAGCTTTCTTAGCCCCATCTGATGTGGAGAGTCTTAATTGATGATGAATGAATACAAAGTTCATATATATTAACATTTCAATGCCTTCATCCATGCTTGTTGTGCAAGAGATGCAATGATGAAAAAACATGTAATAAGTTCAATAATATATAGCTCCATTAATATAATTCAACATCATTTGCATATCAGCATCATGATATAGCTAAATATACCTGATATAGCTAAATATACCTGATATAAGTCGTTATAGCACCAAGTATCACTGATAAGTTATAACAAAAGAAAATCAACATATGCATGTAAATAAATGAAACAGTATGTTAAGGAAACTACTTGTTATTGGACTTCACTGCTATAACACCACTAAAATGAACACTTCAATGATAATTCAGTTAGTGAAGATACCTGACAACAAAAGAAAGCACTTTAGGTAACAAGGAGAAGCACTCAGTTAGGAGTCTTAAGATAAAAGGATCCTCACATTATGATAGATTATAGACATATTCTTCACTTAGGAAGTAAGGATATACAAGCTCATTATTAGACACACCTTTAGCTGCGAGTTGGAATAATCAAAGAGGTTTTTGGAAATCAGATACGACATAACCTGGGTCAGAATCAGAATTTTCTACCTTCTTGCCTGATTATAACTGGAATATGAATTTGCCAGAGCAGTATTTCCAGAAAATAGTGGCCATGAAATTTCATGCACAAGAAAAGATGTTTTCCTTGTTATGATGACAAAAATATATAGAAATTAAAATACAACTACATTGGCATTTTGCCATCAGGTTGGCAGGAAGGCTTAAGCTTTCTGTGACCCATTGGAGTAATTTTATCTAGAAAGAATTGTTACTTATATTTATTTCTCTTAGATTCTTGTAAGTGCAACAAAATTAATTAACACCAAGGTTCATCATCTCAGTACCAGATCCTGTACTAATACCATACAGGTACAATATCAGTATGCCTAGCATGTAGGTTGATTCGGTATTGATATGGTGCACATCCATAATGACGCAATACACGACAGTAAGGAATACCATGGTTGATACAAATCAAGTTGCAGCACAGGTTGACTAAAATCCATGCATCCATCACACTGTAAATACTGAAATAGTTAATCACTCAATTTTTGCTTCTCCTTGTACAATTGGCAAGCTGGACAGCAACTGAAATGAAAGAAGATGGTGATATGTCTAACACAAGACTACTCAACTACATGGCCTACATAACCAATACCGTTTCAACGCAGCAGGTAAATTTTAAGCTATTTTGAAACACGAAGTCACAGATCGGAGATGATGTTTCTTCATAAGTTCAACAATGAGCAAGTGTTTTTTTTTAAAAAAAAAAAAAGAAAAAAGAAAAATAGATCAAGTCTGCCATAAGACAGTAAAATGTCAGTAATCTGAAGCTGAGTTGTCCAAAACAAACAAGGAAGGATCATAAACCAGTTGACAACAGTTCTGCAATAATAGCTTATGTTAAGGGGGTATCTGGGATTATCTCATCTTGTGATGGAGATTGTCTGTAACAGAGTAGGTTTGATTTAGGCTCAAAAGGGGAAACCAGATCTCTGTAAATGTAAGATTTCATGGAATTGGCAAAAAATATTTGGAGTTATCAATTTTGATGTTGATGTGCTGATGAGTTGGAAATTTTCACTTTTCAGAAAGCAAATGAGGCAGCTAATTACTTTGCAGTTTATCATAGTTATAATTGAAGATGTTCCTTCACCAAACTAGACTCCATTAGTAGAGTGTGGATCAATCGGGAAAGAACGTGTTCTAAACTAGGATTAGACTCCACTAGAATATGTTTGTTGCAATGTTAATTGCAAGTAAATTTTTGCCAGCACAAATTGGATTTGATCATCATTAACTGAAAGGCCTGACTGTGACAGTGCAACTAATTATTTCTTCTTTTTTTTTTTGGGAAAAAACCCTAACTAACCAAGATTAAACAGAAAAGTTAACTGATCAAGATACTAGCAGTTTATTATAATGCTTATAGGGATATCATATGTTCATATTTTTGTCTTTAAGATATGATAAGTCATCAAAAAAAAAGTCCTCAACAATTTGAACATCTTTGATTGACAAAAGTGCAGTTGCTTGTGGAGTATTTAGTGAATTAGAATTTAATACCATCCATGGACTGTATAAAAATGTAAAGTTTCTACAGTATAATCTTCAACTAGTTGAATGGTTAAGTGCCTTGTTCTATTGCATATGTGCCTTAACAGGGAATGCGAGTGAAAAAAATCATTTCAATCACATTTTATGAAATGAGACAAGATGATCCGACAGATCCTATGCTCAATGATGTTGACAACTATTGCAACCACTTTGGCAGGTCAAGATTTCACTAAAACTCAATAAACAAAGGGGTCAGAAGGTCAGGAACGCATAATCAGAACTTCACAATACAGCCTAAGGACACTAAAACAAGGATACCATGAGATATTCAAAATATATCCAGTTAAGAAATTCAAAATAAAGAGATCCCAGATTAGAGAGAGAGAGAGAGATGAGTTAATGATAGAAGAAACCTATCCATCGAGACTCTGAATGACTACAGAAACCATGAAGAAGAAGAAGAGCAGACAACATATCCATAGAGACTCTGAAAGACTACAGAAACCCCGTTCAAATCAATTTTATCACCCTAATAGCTGGTCCTTTTAATCCTTCATAGGTGGTGTCCATGTTTTTCAACTTCTCTCTCCAAAGAAGCCATCCCCTATAAAAACATCTCCAATTCATCTGATAAGTGATAAAAGAAAACCAAAGGCATACATCTTGACACTCCTCTCAACTCATTAGCAAGAAAAAGCAAGCTCTGCTTAAATCTCCAAATAAGCACCATCTGTGTTATCATGATATAAGGATCGCACGGCAAAATTTGACCCCATGTCGTTTGATCCTGACTGAGATCATAGCAATAGTATCATGAGTTTATATTTTATTATCTTCTGGTTCGCCTACAATAGCTATGATAAGCTGCCATCTGCCATGGTCAATTGAAATTTCCCCCTCTAATCGTATTTTCATTCTTACACACCATGGAATCAAGAATTCATCAATCTTTTAGCATCGTTCTTTGACTAAAAAAACAAACAAAAGATCTGCGAATATAAAAAAAACTCTCTTTTGAGCTGCCTGATGGCATCTTTAGATCCAAAGACGCAGCAAAATTCTCCCCGATTCATCCGAATCCATTCCATCACCCGATATACCGTTTCAATCCTCTCCCGATTGATCCCAATCCATTCCATCACCCGCAATACTGTTCCAATCCATCCATCAGCAATGTCAAAAACCGGCAAACTGGTTCCCGAACAAACAAATCTCAACTCAAAAAGATGCCAAGAAAATCCCGTCAACTCAGAGACGAGTTCAGAATCCAAAATAGAAAACGAAGACCAAGGCATGACCCACAGACGAATTCAGAGCCTCTCGAGCCGAGAACTAATACTTCTTTCCCCCACAACCTGCTTAGATTACCATCAGCAAACGGGAAAAAAAATAAAAAATAAAAAAAACTCCAATCCATCCTAACCAGAGAAGAACAACACATCGAAAAAACGAGAGAGAAAAAACGAGAAAGAAACACGTAGATTCGACCTATTTATATCCAAAGCGAGCGAGCGAGAGAGAGAGAGAGAGAGAGAGAGAGAGAGAGAGAGAGGAGGGAGAGAAATGGCCGTACAAAGAGCGGGGAGATCACTGGACGAATTCGTCTCAGAAGGGAGATGACGTCCTCGCTTGATGTCTATCGGCTTTACATATAGAGACCGCCGACTTCAGATAGAGATCGAGAGGCGAAGACGGTGGACGCTGGTGCTGGGCTCCATTGAGAAGCGAGTTCGGCCATTTCATTGGCGGCCACGTGCACATGTGGATGGAAACTTTATAATTCATTCATAGACCATTGTTTTGAAAGCAATCTACGTCTCTTGAGACACAAACATGTTTGATTCATTGTTCTTATCAGGATCTTCCCGTTCTCTTTAATGAACAATAATTTATAGCAGACACTATCAAACTTTATGGTATGATTACATGCGGCTCTTTCATTTATATTAAACTATGTATGCGCTCCATGAGATACAAGGCTGGTATAGTTTATATTTTAAAATAAGAAAGCAAACTTTATTATTAGTTGGGAGTATATAAAAAGGAAAAAAAAAAAATCTACAATTAAAAGCATTCAAGGCTAAAAAAAAAAGTAAAGGTTCTTAATTTTATCATATTATATTAAATTGGATATGTGAAGAGCATTGGACATGAGGCATGATGCCGTAGCATATGGCACTTGTCTTATCTGCGGCGACATTATATTTTTTTATTATTTTTTAAAAAATAAACTGTCAATTCTAATCATTCAAATTCATCATATTATACTCTTATATTCTTATACAATGCATATATATTGTTAAAGTTGCTATTATTTATTGCACAATTCACAATCAACCAAAAATATTATAGAATTTGTTAGATCTCAACTCATATCATGCAACAATCAAACAATGCATACTTCTTTTTCTTTTTGTAAGTTAGTTTTCAACTTCTCATTGACCTTAATAAGCAGCCTTGTGCATCCCACGAAATGTTCGCACCATGCAGTGGTATTCATGATGAAATAGCCAAACTAACTCCAACATGTTCATGCAATGACAATGGCACCCACCTCTGCAACCTATCATGGTAAGGATTCTGCTAATGGTTACTATTTTGAAAGTATGTAATATTTTTTCTTCTCTCAACTTATACAAGAATTTTCTTTGCTTTTACTAGAATCAAGCAATTAGCTAGAGGAGAACTTTCTCCAAGGAAGAAGTGGGTGCCATTTAGATTGGGCCTAGTGGGCTATTCTTAACTAGAGGGAATAGATAGGCTATATTAAAGAAATCTTAAATCAAGCATCATTACATAGACTATCCAGGATACTACAAATCTTCAGGCTATCCAGGAATCATGAGCTGTTGTAATTCCTTTGTGGGCTAAAATGTTTCTTTCTATATTTTTAAATTCTATATTAAACTTGAATTTTGTATGCATGTATGCTTAACATGTAATGCAAAACAAACATTTGATATACCTTGAAAATTCTAATCATAAAATATCAAAATTATTTCTAATTAGTTAGCTTTTTTTATATTAAAAAATAACTATTTCTATACAGGCCATAATCTTTTATGTCCCAATTATTTTAAAACATTTGAAAGTTCCTTCTTCAAGCACCTCGTAATGTACAAGGTAAGGAAGATCAAGTCTTGGTATGTTATATATTGTGGTGGATCTGGAGGAGAAGAAATGAATTATATTTTCAGGGGAAGAGTTTTAACTCTGGATGGATATCAAGACAAGCCTGAGAACAAGCTATGAAGTTGATTTAATCTAATCAGATACTATTTAATTTTGATACTGATCGCTAAGGTATTCTGTCATAGCTTACTATCCCCTTCAAAATTTGTAGTTTGGGTACCCCTCTAACTAGGTTATCTTAAAATTAATTTTGATGAATTAGTCCATGAGAAGAAGGCAGGGGCAGGTATTGTCATCAAAGATCATGAGGAACAAGTCCTTGATGCTGTCATTCCTTTGAACACAAAATTGGTACCATAGCTAAATTGTGTGGAACATGGTATGGTCTCCATGAGCGCAAAAAAAGATTTTAGAATGAGTGACTAATTTCGAAAGAAAATGTAGTCACAATGATATTTTGGTTATAGAATAACTCTTCTTATCAGCATCCCTTTTTTAGAGACTTTCTTTTAGCCATTCTAAATTCTTCACATCTCAGATGCTACCATATCTTTAGAAAAGCTAATCAAGTAGCAGATTATTTGGCAAATTAGATAGTAACGCATAAGGAGGAGCAAAAGTGAGGCTCAGGTTTTCCTAATTAGCTTATTCAGTTGTTTAGTGCATATGATTTAGGTATTATTATTTTGAGACCATAGACCTCCGATACTATTATCAAAAAAAAAAAAAAAACCCTTAATATATTTTGCAAGTAGCATAATGATTTATATTATCTTATATTATTTATTATTACAATGTTTAGATTAACTTATAATTATTTTATATAATATTATATTACAATTAAATTAATATATAATTATAATATAGTATAATAATAATTATATTACATTATAATATCATATTATATTTAAAATACTATACTTATATTATTATAATATATCTATATTATATTATATTTTTATAATATAATCTTAAAATATTAAATTATATTATATTGTTATGAAAATAATATCAAACATTTTTTATATGGATGAGGGGTATTTTGTTCCTTAAATCTTAAGTCAAGATTATTGCTTCATAGTGATCTTAGAGGCTTAACCTCATTGGTGGTTATAGCATCATTGAGTTGAATGATGATTTTAAAGATAGAGATGATTTGATATCACCACCACATAAGATCACTGAGGTACAAATAAATATGATGATCCTATCATTTCTATCAGGTTTATCGATGATCCTAAATGGATTATCTCATATCAAATAATCCCTAAGGCGATGATGTAGAAGCTTTGACATTGTCACATTGTCCAAAGAGACCACATTGTATGACCTGATGCCAGTATCTCTAGATTGTTCAAACTTCCATGCTTGGAATTACATTTCTTATTTGATTAGGCAGTGGTTGATCCAATCTTTCTGGATGATATAAGAATACAACATTTTAAGATTATAGAATCCCCATTCTTAATATTGCATAGATTAAATTGCATATATGGCCTCCCTTTCTTACAAAATTGTAAATTAAATCAGAGGTAATGGTTGTCATTTAGTATCTGAATGAAATAGTTCGTTATTTGGATGAAACGGAATATACCTTTATCAAACAGAGTTCGCATATAAATACAATGAAAATAATTAATATCTTTTTTAATTTTTAAAAGATTTTATTATAAAAATAATTTATATTTAAAGAGGAAGGAACAAATAAAAATAAAATTCTTTATAGTACATTCTTCTTACTGTAAAGTTTTGTCCGTACTTGAATGTCCATCACAAATCTTATCTTAGACACGATAGCCTATGCTTCATCCACAACTTATCCTGGACCATGGGCACTGAAAACTCTTCCATTACTTTTTAAAACTTTTTAACATTTAATCACGGTCGACCAAACTTATACGGCAACCATCTTTCCCATGAAACTTGCGTGCGGTTCGTTTGCAAGTGATGTCGATACCATTAAGTCTTTAAGCTGAATCAATTAATTTATTAATAAATTAAAAATATATAATTTAAAAATTTTAAAAAAATTAATAGATAATAAGTAGACTTAAGTTATAAGAATATAGTTTCTTATAATGCATTCTCATCACACCTCACAAAGCTAATCAGAATCTACTTTCGAGCTGAGCATTGGTACTAAAAGGTTGACTTCGTGCTATGGCAGGGCTTTATCGTCCATTTTATGGATTTTTTTTTTTTCATACTTACTAACTTTCGTATACTTGGATTGATTGATGCCTATCAATTTTTGTACATTCGGATCGATTTATATCCTTCAACTCTTACAAATTTGAAACAATTTTGATACAATTTATAATACCTTAAATTTATATATTGATCTAATTAATTTATTAACGGATCAAAATATATAATTTAAAATTTTAAATAAAAATTAATAAATAATAAATAAATTTGAGTTATAAATATATTTTTTTTATTCATGATATTAAATTTAAAGCATCACAGTTATTATTATTAGATCAACAGTATCTCGCGAATGCATCACGTTTGAGAGGCATAATGATTGTCCGCCAGTCGCTCAAGTGGGAGAGCTGAACGCGTGGCACGCAGCAAAAAGCTCGTAACTTTCGTCTTTTGTCTCTTCCGAAAAATCTATTTCATCTGTCTCTCTCCTCGGCCGGCAGTCCATCCTATCTCTGGAGACGGCCTTAAAACTCATACCAGAGCCCCAAGTGAGGGATGTAGAGAAGAGGAACTTAGAAGAGTTATAGAGAGGGAGAAAGAGGCAGAGAGAGAGAGAGAGAGAGAGAGAGAGATGGGGAAAGGTGGTGAGCAAAGTGGAGATGGGAAAGAGGAGAACATGGCAGCCTGGTTGGTGGCTGTCAACACCATCAAGGTCCAGCCTTACCATCTCCCACCTCTTGGTACCTATCCCTTCCTTTCTTTCTTCTTCCTCTTTATTTCTTCTCCCTTTTTCTTCAACAAAAGGTGGCAGTAGTTGTGTTGTCTTGGCGCACGCATGACCTGTTGTACCTTTGTATATCTTTTTATTTTGCCATGTCATCTATATGTTTTCAATCAATTTGACTGCTTTTTACCTTTTCAAATTTTGTGGATAATAAACTGGTGCAGCTTAAACTTGATGATGATATAGTGATGATCATGGCTTGTGTTTCTAGATGCTCTGAAAGCAGTTGGTCAGAGAATGTTTTGATTATATTTTAGTGGGATCATTGTAAGGATTACCCTCTCTTTCCTTTCTTATTTTTGATCTTTTGTACAAAGAAAATTGGTTGTGATTAGAGGTGGCAATCGGATTGAGTTAGATGATCTCAGATTAGATAATTTTAACTTCGGATCACTTTAAGGTTTGACTATCAAAGTTAAACTCTAATCTTAAATGAACGGATCAGAATGAATTCATTGATCATTTTAGGTTGATTTAGTTCTTTTTTAAAAAAATTAATACATGTTCTTTTTTATTCTCTTTAAGTAATTTATCAGTAATCAATTTAGTTCTTCTTTTTTCTTCTTTTATAGTCTATAAAAGTATACTTTTAAAATTAAATAAATATTAAAGTTAAGTTATTAATAAAATTATAAAACAAAATAATTATGTGTTGAAAATATGATTAATCTTATAAATAAAAAAGAGCAAAGTTATGCTTAATTATATTTTTTTTATCTTTTTCTTAAAAACATTTGAAGCTATTAATATCAATCATTTAATAACACTCAATTTGAAAAAAGTGTACTTCAAATCCCATCATTTTTTAAGTCGCATTAGCATCAAGTATATTATATATCAAAAAATATAAAATATTAATATATTAAATATATAAATAATTTAATATATAATTCATAAAATTATATAATGCCATATAAATAAAATTTAAAAATTTTAAACAAATAAAATTAAAAATATATTATACCAAATATCATTTTTGGGCCATTCGGTTATCCATGATCTCATCCGACTTGATCCTAAAATTTTTGGATCATTTAGAATTCGGATCAAAGAAAGATAAAATCCTAATCCTATTTTTTCATGTAGGTTCAGATCAGGTTTTATGGGTTGAGCCAGATTTATGCCATCCCTAGTTATGACTTTTTTTCCCTTTATAATTTTTTTTTTGGATAAATTGGTGGAGCATGTCAAATTTAATTGATGATGTTGGAATGATCGTTGGGGTGATTACTCTGCCTTTCTTATGTTTTGATTCTCTTTGCTAACTAAATTGACTGTTTTCAGGCCCTCACGATGTTCGGGTGCGGATGAAGGCTGTGGGTATCTGTGGAACTGACGTTCATTTCCTCAAGGTTCATCTCTCCATCTCCTGAATTAACTTAACGCTACTCTTCCTCTTAGAATTAATTGTGTTGTGGCAAAAACATCAAATTCTTGGTTACTTTGTTGGTCATTTTCATGCACTGATCTATTGATTGTTTGAATTTCACATATGGAAGCAAAGCAAGTAGCTGTTAACATAATTTTGTTTTATGTTACGTGAAACTGCAGACGATGAGGGTTGCCAATTATGTCATCAAAGAGCCTATGGTAATTGGGCACGAGTGTGCTGGGGTTGTAGAAGAGGTGGGCAGCGAAGTGAAGTCCCTAGCCGTAGGTGACCGTGTGGCAGTAGAACCAGGGATCGGATGCAGGCGCTGTAAGTGTTGCAAGGGTGGCCGCTACAACCTTTGTCGGTACAAGAGACATACTGGCCTTCCTCCTTGTCATGGCACCTTGGCTAATCAGGTACTCAGATTTTAACCATATAATCAGTACTTTAAAGACTCGTTTGGTTCACAAAAAGTGACTTACAGATAAGAATAGAATATTTAAAAATTAAATTCCTAAGCATAAAATGTCTGAACTATCACGTTTGGTTGATCATGAAAAACAGGTATTTTTCTGAAAAAGAATAAAGCTGTCACGTTTGGTTGAATAGTTTCTTTCCGAAAAAAATAGTACAGAATACCAATTATATCCTTTAGTTCTTAAATTATTTTTTTTTTACCATTTAATTTTTTTAACTTCAATGGTTAAAAAATGAAGATATCAAAATTCTAAATCAAGACAAAAAGTTTTAAATCAAGTTGACACCCCGTAAATCTGAAACGAAGCATTTTTTTCTCTCTTCTCGCTTGTTGATTTGGAAAAAAATGTATACGACGAAAAAAATGGTATGTTGGGAAGAAAAAGGAAACACGCTGCTGGGAAAGTAAATCCTGCTGTACCAATGGGATTTTATTTTTCATAAAATGCAGGAATTCAATTCACATCGAAATAAAGTATTCCCACGGACATGCCCTAAAAGTGCGAACCAAACATTCTAATTCACGGGAAACAAAATTCTGCGATCTCTTTTACCGCGAACCAAACGAGCCATAAAAGCAAGAATATATGGTAAATATTACTGTAACAACCAGATCTCATCCAAAAAAAAATTATTTGAGCTCCTTGATCTAAGTACTAAAGATTTACTTATTGTATAATCAATATAAAACTAAACATATATCAACACAAATTCTCATATAATTCTTCTATTTAAGTCTTAGCATCCTTACCAAACTAATGATCCAAAGTTAAATACAATCCAATTGACAAATATCACAAGCTTGTTTGTAGCATCTTCTGTTTGAGTTATAAATCAGGTGAGGTCTAATATCATTTGTAATAATTTGAGACTTCTTCCAAGAAGGTATTATTTGAACTTCTTAATCATATGTAAATTCTCGGGATCTCTCTGAGTGCTTAAACGATGCAAAACTAAATTATTATATAAACTAAACTCAATTTAACCTTACCATGATGATCTATTGAGTCAGTTTTTCATTTCATGCTACTCATCCAAAAGAAAATTTCAGGAATAAAAGGAGGAAAAAAAGAGCTATTTTCGGTGGAACCGTGTCTCAGTGCAGTCTGCCTTTCATCCATAGGTAGAATAATGCATGGCTCTAGAGCAGGACTGGCAGTCTCAACTCTCAATCTCCTGTCTTCAGATACTCTTAATTTTTTTCAGATGCTACAACATTCTCCTAGTTTTGCTCCTCAGCTAGTCATGCATTTCACCACTTAACCTTTATTATATCAGAACTACAGTAAAACTTAGTGAGACCGATGCTGGCTGGAAGGACTGCTTTAAGCTTGATGATGCTAATGGCCTCTCTCATTTCTTGGCAGATAGTGCATCCTGCTGATCACTGCTTTAAGCTTCCAGACAATGTAAGCTTGGAGGAAGGGGCATTGTGTGAGCCCCTCAGTGTCGCGGTCCATGCTTGTCGTCGTGCTGTCATTGGTTCAGAAACAAATGTGCTGGTGGTGGGAGCTGGACCCATAGGCTTAGCCACATTGTTGGCAGCTCGTGCTTTTGGTGCTCCAAAAATAGTCATAACGGATGTTGATGAGCATCGTTTAACAGTTGCAAAGTCTCTTGGAGCGGATGCAGTTATTAAAGTTTCTACAAGCCTGCAGGTTTTAACACCTCTTCTCTTCCTTTTATGCTTCCTTCTTTTCCTCATCTTTGAAAAGATTTTAATATATCATAATCTACTAATTATAAATGTCATATGGACTTGCTTAATCTTTTCTTTCCCTTCAATTATCTCCTTTATTTCAGGGCTCTCTTTGATTCCTTATCCCTGTCTCCTTTCTTTTTTCATAGTTTGTCAATATCATTTGCATTCTATTGTGCAATAAGCTCTTGTATATAAGTTGATTGCATTGAAGTCCAATGGAAGATTGCTTTGACTTTAGAGGATTGCTTTGACTTTAATTATAGGAAGCAGAAGTTGAAAATTTTGTAACAAGGAGGAGGGTTAATTTTCAGCTTCAGAAGAACTCTTGCAACTTGGGGCTTGCACAGCATGAAACAAAGTGCTTTTTAAAGCGCCTATTTGGCATCCTCTTCTCTTTTTTTTTTTTCTTAATTAATTTCATGTTCTGTTTTTGAAAACAAAGCATGGAAAGCTTGACAAAGAACTTTTTTTTCGTAAGATCCTGTTCTGTTTCCTATTTTTCAAACAAAAATATTCTCATAAATTTTGAGAGAGGTTGAAGCAAGAAAATCTTATTTTCATCTTTTATTCAGAAACAGAGAATTGAAATGAACCAGGACTTGTCCCAATAGTCATGCCCCTCCTCATGGTAACCACAAGTTCCTTGCTTGATTCTTGAGCAGTGTATCTCCAAAAATTGTCATGGATAATTAGGGCATGGGTGGGTCTCCTTTCCTTCTATAAAAAAAGAGAACTAAAGTTTTCAAGCTGAAACCATCTGTCTTGATATCTTCTCCACAGCTGTCATGGCCACCACGGCAACTACCACTGCCATGGCAGGGAGACACTTTTATATCTCCAATGCCAAAGATACACTTCCTAAGAACTAGAAAGCAACATTTATGAATAAAATTTTCACCAAAGACAACCCTAAAGTAAGGTTTAACAAAAAAAAATTGTCTGACTCCCTAACAATGAATGAGTTACAGTTCGAGACCAAGGAGCACTACTTATTTAGATATGCTAGTAGAGTTAGAACTCTGATATACCTAACTTCTTACATGCAGTTGGTTTGTGTGGTCAATTTATGGCTATTGCTGTGAGTGGAGACAGTAATAGAAAAAAATTAAAGCAGTGACATAGGTCCTTTGATACATAGAGGTGCAATTCATTTTACAATTGCATTAGCATGAAGGTTTGTGCAGGTGAAAGGACAAGGTGAGATTTGAGCATTGAAATCCTTGATACAAGTTTAACATAATAAGTTGAGATATTGTCATCTTTACAGGAGTAAGTGTATTGAAGAAAGGATTAATGCATGGGGCTTGTTGGAATGGACAAATATAAGGAAAAGGGTGAACAATTATATTAATAATACATCTTACAGAGGATTCAGTGTTTCATTCAAAGGAAAAGCTCACAGTCAATCAAACAGCAGGATAATCAGGCCAATTGTTAATTAAGTTGAGAATCAGTCGAAGAAGTTTGCTAATGGAAGGATAGAACTTGAAGCTGTCTCAAATTGAGAGTGTCCATCTTGTCTTTTCAACAATGGTCTGCTGGAAACACGCAAGTGGATTCAGAAGGAACTGTAGCTTTGCATGCAGTGGATGTGCTCACCTGAGCAAAAGGCTTCAAAGAAATCTTCTCACAATGTCTGTCAGAAACTTGAAAAACATGTATCAAAAAAAAAAAAAAAAAAGCTAACAACCCAGAAAGTAGTCAAGTTTGATAACGATCATTTATTATTTATTAAGACTAAATCATGAATTCAATAGTTCCTCTCAGTGAGGAGATATCTAATATAATATTCTATTATAGGATGTTGATGAGGAGGTTATTCAAATGCAAAAGGCTATGGGTGCTGATATCCATGTGACTGTTGATTGTGTTGGTTTTAGCAAAACAATGCGCACTGCTATCAAAGCTACTTATTCTGGTGGCAAAGTTTGCCTGGTGGGATTGGGCCATGATGAGATGACCGTCCCCCTTACTTCTGCTGCAGCAAGGTATCATCATTTCCATCAATACTCCATTACTTCTGAAATCAGATCCATCTAACTTTTTTTTTTTTTTTTTCCTTGATTTTCCAATTGAGGCCATTGAACTTCACTAGATGAATGTATTCTGTTCTTAAGTTGATGTGGTGTTTGCTTATGTTTTTATATTATCTTTTGGTACAGAGAGGTTGATATCATTGGTTCCTTCTGCTTTAAGGACACTTGGCCACTGTGCATCGAGTTCATGAGGTCTGGAAAGATTGATATGAAGGCTTTGGTAACTCACAGGTTTGGATTGTCTCAGAAGGAGGTGGAGGAAGCTTTTGAGGTCAGTTCTCGTGGTCGTGATGCAATCAAGGTGATGTTTAACCTGTAACCGTCAAGACTTTGGCAATAAACGTAGCGTCTGGATCTATGTCTCTGATAGTTATATGGAACAATGACCAATGCCTTCAAATAAGATAAGAGTCCAGTCTCTTTGTATTAATAAGGGTTCCTTTGTGGTGTAACAATGACGTCTCATGTTTCTGCTTTACTTTTTTTTTCTTTGCCTCTGATTTCTTGTAGCATGCGTGTATATGTCTATTTTCCCCTAACATTTTAAACATGATTTTGTTTTCCTTTTCTTAATGTAAAACAAAAGGCACTCTATGAGGAGACTTATAAAAACTATCAAATACTAATACATAGTCAAAAAATACTTTCGCCACCTTTAGTCTCTTTGAAGCTTTCAACTCGCCCCCCAAAAAATATAAATTATTGTACTTCAAAGAGGCAATACTTGAAGTACTTTGTATGCTTGGATATGGTGATCTTTTTCTCCATTTGGAACTGTCTTACAGATGGTAAAATCTCTTTTTAGAATAAGTGGCAACATCTAGGTATTATATAACTCAACATCCACATATTATCATTAACGTTCTAATTTATTTTTCTATGCCTAATGATAAAGCTACCGATTGCTCTACTATTGCTATAGCCTCATAACAATGGTGGTAATAAATTCGATCTTTTTCCATTAGAACATATTGTGAGATACCAAATGATACTTTATCAATAGGATCACTAGGTGACTGGCTTATCGATAGAAATTTCAAATTAAGAAATGTCAAATGCTATTTTACTCATAGAGATGCCATCACTAAATTCACCAAATTTATCAAATAAAATTCAATCCTCTATTACAACATCACCAATGTCTCATTTAACGGTTACTTGAAGTAAGGTGAGGATCTCTAAATCAAATCCATGCTGTGCTAAAGTTGTTCGAGCAATTTCATCAATATCTTGCTCTATTAAATCAACATTTAATTAATCAGCTCGCTTAGCACTCATGTAAGAAGCACTTATCTCTAATTAAAAATAAGATCTTGATCCTTTTCAATCTAACATGCAAGTTATTGGATGCAAATAAGTGTATAAACCCAGACCAAAGGCAGATGGTTCTATTGAAATACTTAAAGCTCAACTTGTAGGATTATAATTGAGTTATTGAGCTTGATTTTTCAGAAACATTTTTCTCTGTTATTTAGTCTAGTACCATACAAGTTATCCTTGCTATAGTAAAAGAATAGAATACAAGGCAAAAAGATATTTAGAATGTTTCCTTAATGGCTATCTTGACCATCCATATTCATAAAGCGGTCTCCAGGATTTCTAGGTCTAACATCACAATCACATGTTTGTTGCCTTCAAAAAGCTTTTTATGATCCAAAACAGGTTGTTACATGCTTGGCTTGATAGATTTCACCCATTTTTGCCCTCAAATGGCTTTTTTATTTTTAGCCAAGCAAATCCATTTTATTTTATTCGTCATTCTAATTGAGATACTCGAGGTGATAATTCTTTATTTTTTGCTACACCTCATATTTGGTTTGATAGATTCGACTCCTTTTTGCTTTGATGTGAATTTTTTTGTGCAACCTAATAGATCCATTTTAATTTATTTATCATTCTGATTGAGGTATTCTTATATTTTTTTATTAATGATAACTCTTTATTTCTTGTCATATTTATTTCTCAATTGGGTCAAGAATTAATTATAAAAGATATGAGATCTCTCTACTATTTTCTTGGAGTAGAGGTTTTTCATGATTCTAGAGCTCTCTCTCCCAACATTGGCATGCTTAGACTATATTGAAAAAGCTAAAATACAAAGGTACAAGTCTATCAATAATCCCATAGTTCTAAAAAAAAGTCAGAATGTTTTCTTCTTCTTAGCCATATTCCAAACCCAACATATTATGGAAGTATACTTGGGGCTTTTCATTACCTAAATGCCACAAGGTCGAAATTTTCTTACCTCATCAATTTTGTATGTCAAGCGTATGCATGCACCTCTTGTAAGTCATTGATAGTTTGTTAAATAGATTCTTTATTACTTATATGATATAGCTAATCTTAGCCTTCACATCTTATCCCCATTCACACTTGATTTATATGCTTTATTTGATCAACCACTAGGTATTGCACTTTTCTTAGCGCAAATTATTTCTTAAAGTATCAAAACTCAAAGCTCTATATCTTGTTCGAGTGTTAAAGCCAAATATCACTTAATATCACATAAAATTGCCGAACTCATTAGACTTCTATTTATTCTTCGCGATTTTGATGTTTGGAGTTAGCGAATCAAACCACATGGCTCAAAAATTTAAGTAAAACTCGAGTGAAAATTAATGGATAGCAAGTAAACTTGAGTTATAAGTATATAACTCATTTCTTTCCCACGCCACAAGCTAACCTCTGGAGCTTCATGCCCACCAACTTTTGCATACTCGAATCGGCTCACCTATTAGTCCGATTAACTCCGTTAGCGAACCGAAACCATATGGCCCAAAAACTCGAGTAAAAATTAATGGGTAGCAAGTAGACTTAAGTTATAAGCATATAACTCATTTTTTTGCTCATTTAATGTGGAATTAAATTTGAGGGATCATTTTAATTATTTTATAAGAACATATCGGCAAGAAATAGGGATTGAGAAGCAGGGGCTAGCCAGTAGACGGTAGCCGGCAGCTGAGTCCTGGCCTCCAACAAGTCTTCCCACTGGGACCACGCATCAGGGTGCACTTCAAGTACTCGCACCAAGCACGAAGCCTAAACTTCCAAAACAAAGCCAAGGCCTCTGAACTGGGAGGAGCTTTTGAGAAGAGAAAAACAGGGACGATGCATCGGATGGATAATGTCGATGTCTTTTGCTACAGTCGGGAACCTATGGAGGCGAAGGAGGACTTTGAACCAAAGCCTCTATGAGGGGCACCCCGTCCCTGATCAACCGGGGGTAATCCTTGCTTCATGGTTCCTCGGTTGGCTCAGATCATGGCGGAACAATGTGAGCAAGATCTCCCTGGAAGAGAAGGGTACTAGGAAAGAGTTCGAACCATTCATCATCGGCTCCCAACGGAAGCGCCAATCTACAGCGGCCAGCATTCGATTTTAATTTGCCCACCTGAGCTTCGCTTTCGTCCATGTCTGTTAGTATATGTTACCCACCTCTAATCCACGCGAGTATTTATATATAATTTAGTAATAAGATTTATATATAACTTTAACAATAAAATTTTGATGTGATTTTATGTAATTTAATAAAAAACTTGGCTATAGTCAAAATCAAATCCAATTGCTGCTTCGGCCAGATCCTTACAAATTTCAAAGCTAAAAGATCACCCGTTAGTTATCGTTAATTACTTTAAAAAAAAAAATTTGATAGAATAAGTAGAAAAAGATAATAAATAAATACAAACATAATGAAAGCAAACATAAACTTTTTCGGAATGATGGTAAATACTTAATTTTTAGAATAAATATTAGCATGTTCAGAATAAACAATCGATAAACATCTAATTTCTACTAGTAAATAGAAACATTATAAAAATAAAAATAAATAGAAACTATTAGATTAGAACTATGGCGTGTTGTGCATGCATGTGGCTCATGGGCATTGAAAGAAATCCCATCTCATCTCCATGAATGGACTTCATTTCTTAGAGCACATCATTTGTCAAATAATTTTTATTTATTTATATATCATTTTTGTTTACTGCTACAAATCATATGTTTATTAGTTTAAGCTAACTATTTATTTTGGATATGTTAATGTTTATTCTATATAATAAGTATTGACCATTACCTTGAAAGAGTTATACACACACTAGTGAAATTTTTAATATGAATTTTTTATTATAATAGATTTACATCAAGATATACCATTGCTCCTTACCTTTTCGTTTAGTTATCAATGAATTTACTAAACATATTCAAGATGATATTTTTGTTATGCATATTATTTGCAAATGATATAGTACTTGTAAATAAAAATAAAGCTGAGGTTAATTGTAAGTTAAAATTATATATAAATACATTAGAATCTAAATATTTGAAGCTGAATAGGAGAAAGATAAAAAACATAAAATGTAATTTAATATAATTAAAAGGGATAAAAACACTTTACCCTCTGAGGTAAGGTTTGATTTTACTTTGTCCATCCGTAGTTTGAAAAGTACCACTTACCCACCTGAGGTTAGCTTCTATCCATGACTGTTTGCTACCATTACCTACCTTACTCGTAATGTTTTGAAAGAAAGGATGAAGATAAAAGGATCAGTGAAAGAGTACAGAGAAGACGATCAGGGATCATTTTTTTTAGATTTTCTTTAAAAAATTGATAAATTCTTACATCCTTAACATCTTTCATTCTAATTTCTCTAAACAAAAGATATAAGGCAAAGATTTATTGATTAATAATCTTATTTTTTACATTAAATCTAAAGATACTAAGGTACTGGAGAAGAAGCCACATTTTCAATCAACCAATTGGTACAGATTTGAAACAAAGAACAACAATCTCATCCAATCCTTCTAGATTTGAAACAAGAACCTTGATTCTCTACCTCTGAATCCAAAGAGCTTGTCGATAAGTTAAGAAACATTAGAAATCTGATGAAAGAGAAGACCTCAGAGTGAAAGAACTATTTTTTGAAGTGCATGACTAATGACAATCAATCTGGTAAATTGGACCCATAAAGACACAAGAATCTGTTGATTTTTTTTTGAAAAAAATTTGGCTAAAATTAATTTCTCGATTGTCTTCTCCAACCTCTTTCCCCGTATTTCTTTGTTTTTCTCTATTTTATGAATTATTATGAGCATAATAAATAGTCTAAACTCTCGTGTACGTAACAACAACAAACGGTCATAGACGGAAACTAACCTCAGGTAGGTTAAATGATACTTTTCAAACAATGGGTTGGCAAAATAAAATCGAATCTTACCTCGAGGAGGTAAAGTATATTTATTCCTAATTAAAAATAGAGATAAATATAAAGTAAAAATTGAGAACCATGAAGTTCGTAAATATGATCATTTTCAATGTTTAAGATCGATTAATCATAAGAAAAAAGAGACTAAGGATGTTATTTAAATAATTAAAGCAAGTTGGATGAAATAAAGATATACAATTGAAATATTATATAATCGTAGAGTAACCATCAAGTTGAAAGAAAAATTTTAGAGGATAGTTATAAGGCCAATTATGCTTTGTAGTATGGAATATAGATAGCTAAAAAATTACATGCACACAAGATGAATATGGTTGAAATGAAAATATTAAGATGAATATGCAGTAATATAAGAAAAGATAGAATAAATAATAAAGTCATTCGTAAAAAGATGAAGATAGCATCAATTAAAAATAATTAATTAAAAGAATGACAATTGAAATGGTTTAGACATATGTAACATAAACCTACTACCTGTATAGAAGTATAAATGAGTAGTTTGATACATTAGAAGAAAAAAAAAATAAAAATTATATCTAAAAAATAATAAAAAAATTAAAATCTTCATATCGTAGGACTCAAAATTAAGTTAAACAGAGAAAAAAAAATTGTATGATTGAGTCCAATTAATTTGAAATTAATGTTTTTGTTGTTGACATATATATATATATATATATATATATATACATACATACAATTTCCGCACATTAGGTATGTTTTAAAGTTGGAAAACCAGCATCCTCAAGCTAGCTTTATACACACGCGGGCACATTAGGTAGGTTTTAAAGTTGAAAAATCAGCATCCTCAAGCTAGCTTTTATAACGCACGCAGACCGGATCCCGCTATCAGGCTCCTAGCACAAATCCACCCGTGAGTGGGTCCGCAACAAATTCTTTCCATGAGAAGAAGGTATCCAGCCCTGCCGTCGTGGAGAGGGGGGAACAGCCCTCCCGCATTGCACTGGTTTTGTCTCTCTCCTCCGTCGGGTCTCTTTCTGGAAACCAACAGCGTCTTGTGGCCTATAAATCTCGTCCCACACCCTCAAGAGAGGCTCATAGATCGAGAAGAGAAACTTGGAAGAGTTATAGGGAGGGAGAAAGGGTCAGAGAGAGAGAGAGAGAGAGAGAGAGAGAGAGAGAGAGAGAGATGGGGAAAGGTGGCGAGGGAAGTGGAGATGGGAAGGAGGAGAACATGGCAGCCTGGCTCGTGGCTGTCAACACCATCAAGGTCCAGCCCTACCAACTCCCACTTCCTGGTATCCATCCCCTCTTTTCTTTCTTCTTCCTCTTTCTTTCTTCTCCCATTTTGTTCTTCACAAGTTGACAATTAGTTGTGTTGTTTTGGTGCACGCATGGCCTGTTGTCCCTATGTATATCTTTTGTGTGTCATGGTTTGGACCTGTTTTCTTTTGACTGCTTTTCAATCAATTCATCTATTGACTGTTTTATGCCTTTTTCAAATTTCGTGGATAATAAATTGGTGGAGCTTAAACATGATGATGATATAGTGATGATCATCGCTTGTGTTTTCTAGATCCTCTGAAGAAAGTTGACGAAGAATATTTGGATTATATTTTAGTGGGATCATTCTGAGGGTTACTCTCTCTTTCCTTTCCTTATGTTTCAATCCTTTGTGCAGGCAAAACTGAGCATTGTGATTTTTGTCGCTTTTAAATTTTTTTTTTGGATAAACTGGTAGAGCGCATGTTAATTTTAATTGATCATGTTACAATGATCATTCCAGTGATTCTCTCTACAAACAAAATTAACTGTTTTCAGGCCCTCACGATGTTCGGGTGCGGATGAAGGCTGTGGGTATCTGTGGAACTGACGTTCATTTCCTCAAGGTTCATCTCTCCATCTCCTGAATTAACTTAACGCTACTCTTCCTCTTAGAATTAATTGTGTTGTGGCAAAAACATCAAATTCTTGGTTACTTTGTTGGTCATTTTCATCCACTGATCTATTGATTGTTTGAATTTCTCATATGGAAGCAAAGCAAGCAGCTGTTAACATAATTTTGTTTTATGTTAACGTGAAACTGCAGACGATGAGTGTTGCCAATTATGTCATCAAAGAGCCTATGGTAATTGGGCACGAGTGTGCTGGGGTTATAGAAGAGGTGGGCAGCGAAGTGAAGTCCCTGGCGGTAGGTGACCGCGTGGCCGTAGAACCAGGGGTAGGATGCTGGCGGTGTTAAGTATTGCAAGGGTGGCCGCTGCAACCTCTGCCCGGACCTGAAGCTCGCTGGCGTTCCTCCTACTCACGGCGCCTTGGCTAATCAGGTATTCAGACTTTTATAGCATAATCAGTACTTTAACAGCAAGGTTAATTATATGGCAAATATTACTATAATAATCATGATCTTATCCAAAAATGTATTATTTGAGCCCGTTTGTTTAAGTATCCAAGATTTACTTATTGTATAGCTGATGCAGGACTAAATGGTCACCAACACAAATTCTCACATGCTCCTTTCATTTAAGTTCTAACATCCTTATCAGTCTAAGAGTTCAAAGTTAAATTCAATGCAATCAACAAACATCATAAGCTTATTTGTACCGTATCATAGTCTGTATGAGCTATAAGCCAGGTTAGCTTTGATATGATTTGTAACAACTCAGCAACTCATCTTATAAGGTATTATTTAAGCTCTTTGATCTCGTATGAGCACTCTAGATCTCTCAAGAGCTTAGACGATGTGAGATTAAACACATGCACTCTCATAAGTACTCCATAAATTAAACTCGAATTCCTTAACATGCTGATCTATTTAGTGAATTTCTTCTGATTCTCCTCTTCTACTAAAAAGCATTTGAAACAATCCAATACTTCATAACAGTAGCAAATTAGGTACACATATCCGAATCATGAATAGTCATCTATGAATATAAGAAAGTAAAAAGTGTCATGGTGTACCTTAACACTCATAGGTCTACTAATGTCTGAGTGTATGATCTCTAAAAGTTAATGATGCAGGAAGATTTGGTCTCAAAGCCAAATCTGCCTGCATCAGTTGACCAAATCTGCCTGCATTAGTTCAAAAGTCCTAAAAGCCTTACCAAAAGATGTTCTAGATGCTTTTTCGGTTAAGCAAGGCTCACAAAGAGAATACTTATTTTCCTAAGAGGGTCTAATATCCCTTCTCTTGCTAGTCTAGATATTCTATCTCGGCCATATAGTCAAATCTGGCATGCCATTTCAAACCATCATTCTGAGCGAGAAATGATCATTTAATCCTACTGATCCAAAAGAAAATTGCGGGAATAAAAGGAGGTAAAAAAGAGTTCTTTTCAGTGGAACCATATTTCAGTACATTCTACCCTTCATCTATAGGTAGAATAATGCATGGTTGTAGAGCAGGATTGGCAGTCTCAACTCTCAATCTCCGATCTTCAGATACTCTTAAATTTTTTTTCAGATGCTATAACATTCTCCTAGTTTTGCTCCTCAGCTAGTTATGCATTTCATCACTTAGCCTTTATTATATCAGAACTGTAGCAAAACTTAGTAAGATTCTGGCCAGAAGGACTGCTTGCTTGATGGTGCTAATGGCCTATCTGATTTCTCGGCAGGTAGTGCATCCTGCTGATTACTGCTTTAAGCTTCCGGACAATGTAAGCTTGGAGGAAGGGGCAATGTGTGAGCCCCTCAGCGTTGCGGTCCATGCGTGCCGTCGTGCTATTGTGGGTTCAGAGACAAATGTGCTGGTCGTGGGAGCTGGACCCATAGGCTTGGCCACAATGTTTGCAGCTCGTGCTTTTGGTGCTCCAAAAATAACCATAACAGATGTTGATGAGCATCGTTTATCAGTTGCAAAGTCTCTTGGAGCCGATGGAGTCGTTAAGGTCTCTACAAACCTGCAGGTTTCGACATCTTTTCTCTTTCTTTTATGTTCCTTCTTTTCCTCATCTTTGCAAAGATTTTAATATAAGATAATCCTCTACTAATTATAAATGTCATATGAACTTGCTTAATCTTTTCTTTCCCTTCAGTTATCTCTTTTATACCAGGAGCTCTCTTTGTTTCCTTATTCCTTTGAGGCAAAAATATACTTTTGGCCTTCAAACTTTAACTCAAAATTCATCCCTTAAACTTTCAGTTGTTACGGTTTTAGTTTCTCATATCTTAAATACGAGAGACTGAACTATATATATAACAACTAAAAGTTTAAAAATTAAAATAAATTTTGAGTGAAAGTTTAAAGACCAAAAGTATAGTTTAGCACTTTTTTTTTAAATTTGTCAACATCATGATTCTATTGTGCAATAAGCTCTTAGATATAAGTTGATTGCATAGAAGTCCAATGGAAGACTGCTTCGACTTCAGACTACAGATCACTGCTGATGAAACAGAATGTCGGTTGTAGGAAGCAGAAGATGAGAAATTTATGGCAAGAAAGAGGGTTAATTTTTCAACTTCAGAAGATCCCATGCAACATGGGGCTTCCACAACATGAAACCAAGTGCCTATTTGGCATCCTTTTTTTTTTATTTAATTTCATGTTTTATTTTTTTAGAAACAAAACATGGAAAGCTTGACAAAGAACATTTTTGGTTCTCCTGTTCTATTTCCTATTTTTCAAAAACAAATATTCTCATAATTTTTGAAAAAGATTAAAGCAAGAAAATCTTGTTTTCACAACTACCACTGCTACTATGGCAGCGAGACACAAACTTCTGCATCTCTGATGCCAAAGATACACTTCCTAAGAACTAGAAAGCAACATTTATGAATAAAATTTTCACCAAAGACATCCTTAAAGAAAGGTTTAAGAAAAAGTTTTCTGACTTCCTACTGATGAATGAGATGTACGAGCACTACTAATTTGCATATGCTAGCAGAGTTAAAACTTTGATACCTAACTTCTTTTATGCCGTGGGTTTGTGTGGCCAGTATGCGGCTATTGTTGTGAGTGGAAACACTACGAAGTAGTGACATAAGTCCTTTCACACATGGAGGTGTAATTCATTTTACAATCACATTAGCATGAAGGTTTATGTAGGTGAAAGGACAAGATGATATTGGAACATTCAAAACCTTGATGCAAGTTTATGCATCTTTCATTTTACAATCACATTAGCATGAAGGTTTATGTAGGTGAAAGGACAAGATGATATTGGAACATTCAAAACCTTGATGCAAGTTTATGCATCTTTAGCAATGGATGGACATGACATTGGAAAAACTTTAATATCATTAGTTGAGAAATTGCCATCTTTATGGAAGTAAAGTGTATTCAAGAAGGGGTTTATGCATGAGGCTTGGTAGAATTGACATTATACGGAAAAGGGCAAGCAAAGTTAAGCATCAGTTGAAGAGGTTTGCTCATGGAAGGATGGAACTTGAAGTTGTCTCAAATTAAGAGTGTCCATTTTGTCTTTTCAATGATGGATGGAAAGGACTGCCAGGAAACTCAAGTGGATTAAGAAGGAACTGTAGTTTTGCATGCAGTGGATGTGCTCACGTGACCAAAATTCTCCACAGAAATTTTCTCGCAATGTCTGTCAGAAACTTGAAAAATATGCAGCCCAAAAAAAAAAAAAAAAGTTTGATAACAATTATTTATTATTTACTAAAACTAAATCTATGAATTTAATAGTTGCTGCATTGGCATTTGGACTAGTTGTCCATAAGTTGCTCTCAGTGAGGAGATGTCTAATATAATATTCTATTATAGGATGTTGATGAGGAGGTTATTGAGATACAAAAGGTTATGGGTGCTGATATTCATGTGACCGTTGATTGTGCTGGTTTTAGCAAAACAATGTCGACTGCTATCAAAGCTACTTGTTCTGGTGGCAAAGTCTGCCTTGTGGGATTGGGCCAACATGAACTGACTGTCCCTCTTACTTCTGCTGCATCGAGGTATCATCATTTCCATCAATACTCCATTGCTTGTCGTCGTTGGTTGAATGCGAAATTGATAGATCAGATCCATCTAACTCCTTTTATTGATTTTTTTTTTTTAAAAAAAAAAAAATTTTGAGGCTATTGAACATGGTAATTAAGATTGCTATTCTGTACTTAACTTGATGGGGTGATTGCTTATATTTTTCTATCATCTTTTGGTACAGAGAGGTTGATATCGTTGGAGCTTTCTGCTACAAGGATACTTGGCCCTTGTGCATTGAGTTCCTGAGGTCTGGAAAGATTGATGTGAAGCCTTTGATAACTCTGTCACGCCCCGGACCCAACCGATGGTAGCCCAGGGGTGACAGCCCGCCGCATGCCAGGCATGCAAGGCATCCAGTACAATATCATTTATAAACAAGGAGGGTTAACAAGTATATAACATACAAAGTTTAATCCTTCATATACAAATTATGTAATATTGGGCAACAAACCAAAGTTCCAAAATAATTCCAAATGGGGTTACATATAACAAAATAAAATCAATTTACATCAAGAACTCCCAATTACCCATGTTGTTGCCCTTGATAATTCTGTGGCTCTGGAAAAACATTGTAAGATTTAATGAGTTTACACTCAGTAAGTAAGCCTGCTATTACATAATATAGCCAAATAAGAATTTTTATCAAGTCAAATACATGTCATGCTTCCAAATTTAAAAACATTTCATCATATTATAAAATTGTACAAATCTCATATTCGAATAAATTGGAAGCAATTAATATGAAATAATATTTCAAAATACCATTTCAATGTCAAATCACTGTAAATCTCATTTCATACTAATGTCCCACCGTCCACGTAATAACATCCCAAGGATGTAACCTCCCGCCTCCAGTGGAGGAAGGGTGCCGGAGTCAATTAGCATCTAATGCTATATCCTGTCATAGCACATCCCTAGGATGTGTGTTCTCCACATATTCCCCCTGTGGAGGTGGGTCCCGGAGTCATGTAACATGTAGTGTGGACCGTGACGACATATAATATCACAATCACAAATAGCATTTATTCGCATAATAGCAAACATATATCAATTTACTTTTCATATTTTACCAAAATTTGATAATTTTTCATAATCATGTAATAACCAGTTGCATGTATCAAATACCAATTTAATTTAACAAAATTAACAATAATCAAGTCAAATATTCATTTACATAAATGTGGTACCACAACTATCATTTTTCAAATAATACTATAAATCAATTCATTATTTCAATAATGGCATAATTTAATAATGATTTAAGAAAAATCATTATAACTGGCTTACTTACCTCACAACGCTAATCCAAAAGTGTAAATCAGTTGTAGGCATCTCTGAGTACCTACAACATAATTTTTCAGATTTTTAAGTTTCAATTTTAGGATGTCAAACTGACTCCTACACTTAACCCAATCCAACCCTGGGCCCAACTTGGGGCTTGAATATCTCCAAATATAGAAGCCCAAATGGGGAAATAAAAATTTTCCGACAAACTAGGATCCATGCTGATCACGACCATATTTTTCTTTTATTGGGCCAAGCCCAAATTGGGGCCCAAAAATTCAGCCCAAAGGGGCTAACTGGACTGGGCCGAACCCGGCCCAGTCCCAGTTTTTCCTTTTTCTTCCTTTTTTTTTTCTTTTCCCCTGCTTCACCCTTGGTTCACCCGAATCAGGGGTGGCTGGTGGCCGGCAGCCTAGGGCCACCGCCGGCCCTCCCCGGGGTCGGCTGGCCGCCGCCGTCGGCCAGCCCCTCCCTCTTCTCTTTCTTCTTCTTTTTCTTCTTCTTCTTCCTTTTCTTCTCCTTCTTCGTCACTGTGCCGGCGGCACGACCGGCCACCATTGGCCGGCCGGACCTCACCGGACGCCGCCCCGGCGCCGGTGAGGGCCGCCGGCCGAGCCCGGCCCGGCGGGCCGGCGGGCACGCCGCTGGGCCCGGGCCAAGGGGGGAGTCGGTTTGGCTCCCGCAACAGGGGAGGGCCATTTGGCCCTCTCCCTCGATTCCTCCCCTGCCGGCGACACGGCCGGCCACCGGCCGGCCGGTCGGACCTTCGCCGGACGCCGCCCCGGCGCCGGCGGGGTCGCCGGCCAAGGCTCCGTGCCGGCGCGGCCGCCGGGCCTGAACCCACAGTGAAGGGAGGACCGCCCCGGGGCCGATGGGGGCTGCCGCCTGAGGACCGGGCCCGCTGGGCCGGCGGGCACGCCGCCGGGCCCGAACCAAGCGCGGGAGCCCGCTTGGCTCCCGCGTCAGGGGAGGGCCTCCTGCGGCCCTCTCCCTCTCTCTCCATGCTCTCTCTCTCCCTCTCCTCACCGGTGAAGGGGGGGCTTACCGGACGGCGGCGAGGTGTCAGGGACGAGCGGAGGGCGGCACGGTGTCGGGAGCTCACGAAGAGGAGGGAAGAAGAAGACAGGGGGGGGCTTCAGTCCTCCCCAGCCATTCCCCTTTTAGCGAGGGGAGGGGTGGGCGCGCGCTGTCGCGCATGCAGCGCGCCGCGTGTCGCACACCGACGCTGCGTATAATGTTTAAAAAAATTTGCATGTCGGCGGGGGAGGGTTTACATCCTTCCCTCCTTATAAAAATTTTGGCCTCAAAATTAATGCACAACACGAATAAAATTTTTGAGGCCCAAAATAAAAGTTACTAGCTGTATTTATTTATCTTTCTGGTCAAAATACAACAGTAATTACACTTTTGTGCTTATATACAAATATCTATTCAGATACAAATAGATGAGGATATTTCTTTTTCACCTTCTCTTCAAGTTCCCACGTAGCCTCCCATTCAGAGTGATTGCTCCACTGAACCTTAACATAGGGAATGCTACGCCGTCTCAGAACTTGATCTTTATGGTCCACAATACGTATCGGATGCTCTTCGTATGTCAAATTCTTCTTTAGAAAAATGGGCTCCGCTTCTATCACATGACTGGGATCAGAAATGTACTTCCTCAACATAGAGACATGGAATACATTATGTATCCCAGAGAGTGCAGGAGGTAATGCGAGGCTATAAGATACTTCCCCCACTCTGCTCAAGATCTCAAATGGCCCAACGTATCGTGGACTTAATTTTCCTTTAAGCCCAAACCTCATCACATCTTTGGTTAGTGAAACCCTTAAAAAGACATGGTCCCCAACCTGAAATTCCAGCTCCCTTCTTCTAACATCAGCATAACTTTTCTGTCGGCTCTGAGCTACTCGGAGTCTTTCCTTAATCAGCTGCACTTTTTCTACTATCTACTGAATTAGCTCAGGGCCCAACAATTTTCTTTTCCCCACATCATTCCAACACAAGGGAGATCTGCATTTTCTACCATACAGAGCTTCAAATAGAGCCATTTTGATGCTGGCTTGGTAACTGTTATTGTAAGCAAACTCCACCAAAGGTAGGTGGTTGTCCCAAGCACCACCCAAGTCCATTACACAGGCTCGCAACATATCCTCTAAGATCTGTATGGTCCTCTCAGATTGTCCATCTGTCTGGGGTGAAAAGCTGTGCTGAAATTTAGTTTGGTCCCTAGAGCCCTATGAAGACTCTTCCAAAACTGGGACACAAACCTGGTATCCCGATCTGACACAATCGACTCGGTGGACACCATGAAGTCTCACTATCTCGCTCAATGTACATGGTGGCCAATCTCTCGCTAGAGACCCCAACTGCGAACGGTAGAAAATGGGCCGACTTGGTCAACCTTATCAATAATAACCCGTACCGCATCATTGCTTCTGGGAGTTTTGGGTAAACCTGTCACAAAATCCATAGTGATCTTCTCCCATTTCCACTGAGGGATCATTAGAGACTGAAAAAGTCCCGCAGGCCTTTGATGTTCGGCCTTCACTTGTTGGCATACTAAGCACTTGGCCACATATTGAGCAATTTCTCTTTTCATTCCTTTCCACCAGAAATTTTCTCGTAGGTCTCTGTACATTTTGATGCCTCCTGGGTGAACAGTATAGGGAGAATAATGAGCCTCCCTCAAAATTTCAGCCCTTAGATCTTCCATATTTGGCACACAGAGCCTAGTATTAAATCTCAGGGATCCATCCTCATTTATTCTGAATTCATTCTGAACCCCTGATTGCACAGCTTCCTTTATCTTTTGTAGTTCCAAGTCTTCTTTCTGGGAAGACTTAATCCTATCAATCAGGGTTGGCTGAAGTATAAGTGTTGCAAGAAGCCCATCAGATCGCTGTACTCGCAAACCAACCTCCAATTTTTCAAGGTCTCTGTGAATGTGAGGCTGAGAAGTAATTATGGAAGCTAGCTCTGAGGAGGACTTTCGGCTTAAGGCATCAGCTACCACATTGGCCTTCCCTGGATGATAATGCAGGTTCAGGTCATAATCCTTTAATAGCTCCAGCCACCTCCTCTGCTTCAAGTTTAGCTCCTTCTGGGTAAAAATATATTTCAGACTTTGATGGTCTGTATACACATCACAAGTCTCCCCATATAAATAATGCCGCCAAATTTTCAGTGCAAAGATCACGCGCGCTAACTCCTGTGTCAGCGAGTAGGATAGTAGTTCGCTTCATAAGGCTTCAGCTGCCTGGAGGCATAGGCTATCTATCACCTTCCCTTTCTGCATCAGAACACCTTCTAATCCCTTTCGAGAGGCGTCAATGAATAACGTATATCCTCCAGATGTAGATGGAAGAGTAAGGATAGGGGCTGACACCAGGCGCTGCTTGAGCTCCTGGAAACTTCCCTCACACTCCTCTGACCAAATAAACTTTGCTCGCTTTTGAGTTAAGCGAGTCAGAGGCAAGGCAATGCGAGAGAAGCCTTCCACAAATCTGCGATAATAACTAGCCAGCCCCAAGAAGCTTCTGACTTCTGATACATTGGAAGGCCGACACCAGTTCACGACGGCCTCAATCTTCTTAGGATCTACAGATATACCGTCTTTGGATACGATATGACCCAAGAAAGATATTTGGCTCATCCAGAAGTCACATTTCTGCAGCTTGGCATAAAGTTTCTTCTCCCGAAGAATCTGCAGAACAATCCTTAAGTGGTCTTCATGCTCCATATGACTTTTAGAATAAATCAAGATATCATCAATAAAGACCACTATAAACTAATCCAGGTATGGTTTGAAGATTCTGTGCATCAAGTCCATGAATGCTGCCGGAGCATTAGTCAACCCAAACGGCATCACCAAGAACTCATAATGGCCGTACCTGATTCTGAATGCAGTCTTACAAACATCCTCAGACTTAATCTTAAGCTGATGGTACCCTGATCGAAGATCAATTTTTGAGAATACCTGAGCTCCTTGAAGTTGATCAAATAGATCATCAATCCTCGACAAAGGGTACTTATTCCGCACTTTTACCTTATTAATTTCTCGGTAATCAATGCAGAGCCAAAGACTGCCATCCTTCTTTTTAACAAATAATACTGGAGCACCCCAAGGAGAGATACTAGGTCTGATAAATCCTCGATACAGAAGCTCCTGCAACTGACATTTTAACTCTTTTAACTCAGCTGGGGCCATACGGTAAGGAGCTTTGGATATAGGTCCAGTGCCAGGGGCTAAATCAACAGTGAACTCGACTTCACGATCCGAGGGTAATTCAGTCAATTCCTCCAGAAAGACATCGGGAAACTCTCGAGCCACTGGAATATCTTCCAACTGGTGTTCATCCTGCTGAAGTCCCTAACCATAGCAAGAAACCCCTGACCACCTTTTCTCAAGTATTTCCCAGCTTGCAGAGCTGACACTAATACCGAAGCCAGATGTTCCTGACTCTCACTAAAACTGAATTCAGGAAGATTAGGAATTTTAAAGATTACCCTTTTTCTGAAACAGTCAATAGAAGCATGATAGGAGGCCAACCAGTCCATCCCCAGAATTACATCAAAGAATTTCAGCGGGAGGACTATCATATCAGCGTTCAACCTTCTATCTTCCATGTCAATCAGGCAAGATTTACACACTAAGTCTACCATCATGACATCTCCATTAGGAAATGCAATATGCAACTCTTGCTCTAACCTCATAAACTCAGACTCCATCTGTCTCTGAACACTCCTGGGAAAATACTGGCGATAAAAGACCTCCTTAAACTGTTCCCAAGAGATGGCCCGACCTCCAAAGTGCTGCTCCAACATCAGCCACCAATCGTATGCCTCCCCCTGGAGGAGGTAGGCGACAAATCTGATCCGTTCCTCCTCCGGGCTACCAAGGGCCGTAAAGGCCTTCTCTATCTCTCTTATCCACCTCTCCGCATCAAGTGGGTTGGTGGATCCAGAGAAGGGAGGAGGGGCCAAGCTCTTAAACTCGGAGAAGCTACAACCCCTTTCCTGCCAGGGCTGAGATGAAGCGGGCTGAGCAGACTGATCGAGCTGGGCCGGCTGGGTCTGAGGAGTAGGAGGGGCAGACGGAGTCCGCCCCGAATCGCAGAGCCGGACATAGGGGCAGCGCACCGCCGAATGCCGCCGCATGGCTTTGAACCGCCTGAGTCACCCCCAAGAATGCTCGGAGTAACTCGGCCTGCAGCTGCTGTGGGTCGTTGCCAACTAGGGCAACGGAACCCGCATCTGGTGAGGCTTCCGGGCCTCCCTGCTCGTCAGGGTCACCAGCCTGAGAGTCCCCATCATGTCGCTGACCACTAGTGCGACGATGCATTATGAAATCCTACCATGGTTAGTTTCCAATCAATATCATAATAAATCATCAAATCTCGAGCATTTTTTTTTTTTAAACAAGTCACTTGAATTTTTCCTAGAGTTATTACTCTCGTGATATCATGTCAATATTTGGCCTAGAGTTAATCATGTGTTTGGCCCTAATTGTCAAACCTTGCTCTGATACCACTACAAGCTGTCACGCCCCGGACCCAGCTGGTGGTGGTGGCCCAGGGGTGACAGCTCGCCGCATGCCAGGCATGCAAGGCATCCAGTACAATATCATTTATAAACAAGGAGGGTTAACAACTATATAACATGCAAAGTTTAATCCTTCATATACAAATTATATAATGTTGGGCAACAAACCAAAGTTCCAAAATAATTCCAAATGGGGTTACCTATAACAAAATAAAATCAATTTACATCAAGAACTCCCAATTACCCCTGTTGTTGCCCCTGATAATTCTGTGGCTCTGGAAAAACATTGTAAGATTTAATGAATTTACACTCAGTAAGTAAGCCTACTATTACATAATATAGCCAAATAAGAATTTTTATCAAGTCAAATACATGTCATGCTTCCAAATTTAAAAACATTTCATCATATTATAAAATTGTACAAATCTCATATTCGAATAAATTGGAAGCAATTAATATGAAATAATATTTCAAAATACCATTTCAATGTAAAATCACTATAAATCTCATTTCATACTAATGTCCCACGTCCACGTAATAACATCCCAAGGATGTAACATCCCTGTACGCCCCCAGTGGAGAAAGGGTGCTGGAGTCAATTAGCATCTAATGCTATACCCTATCACAGCACATCCCTAAGATGTGTGTTCTCCACATATTCCCCCTGTGGAGGTGGGTCCCGAAGTCATGTAACATGTAGTGTGGACCGTAACGACATATAATATCACAATCACAAATAGCATTTATTCGCATAATAGCAAACATATATCAATTTACTTTTCATGTTTTACCAAAATTTGGTAATTTTCCATAATCATGTAATAACCAGTTGCATGTATCAAATGCCAATTTAATTTACCAAAATTAACAATAATCAAGTCAAATATTCATTTACATAAATGTGGTACCACAACTATCATTTTTCAAATAATACTATAAATCAATTCATTATTTCAATAATGGCATAATTTAATAATGATTTAAGAAAAATCATTATAACTGGCTTACTTACCTCACAACGCTAATCCAAAAGTGTAAATCAGTTGTAGGCATCTCTGAGTACCTACAACATAATTTTTCAGATTTTTAAGTTTCAATTTTAGGATGTCAAACTGACTCCTACACTTAACCCAATCTAATCCTGGGCCCAACTTGGGACTTGAATATCTCCAAATATAGAAGCCCAAATGGGGAAATAAAAATTTTCCGACAAACTAGGATCCATGCTGATCACGATCATATTTTTCTTTTATTGGGCCGAGCCCAAATTGGGGCCCGAAAATTCAGACCAACGGGGCTAACTGGACTGGGCCGAACCCGGCCCAGTCCCAGTTTTTCCTTTTTCTTCCATTTTTTTTTTTTCTTTTCCCCTGCTTCACCCTTGGTTCACCCGAACCAGGGGTGGCTGGTGGCCGGCGGCCTAGGGCCGCCCCCGGCCCTCTCCGGGGTCGGCTGGCCGCCAACGACCGGCCCCAGGCCGACCACCACCGGCGGCCAGCCCCTCACTCTTCTCTTTCTTCTTTTTCTTGTTCTTCTTCCTTTTCTTCTCCTCCTTCGTCACCGTGCGCGACGGCACGGCCGGCCACGCTTGGCCGGCCGGACCTCACCATATGCCGCCTCGGCGCCGGTGAGGGCCGCCGGCCGGAGCCGGAGCCCGGCGACGGCGGGCACGCCGCCGGGCCCGAACCAACGCGGAGCCGGCGGTTTGGCTCCGGACGGGGGAGGGCCATTCGGCCCTCTCCCTCGATTCCTCCCTACGGGGGTGAGACGGCCGGCCACCGGCGGCCGTGGCCGGACGTCGCCGCGCCGGCGGGGGTCGCCGCCAAGGCTCGAGGGCCCGGCGGGCACGCCGCTGTGCCCGAACCCACGGTGAAGAGAGGGCCGTGGAACGGCCCTCCCCTCTTCTTCCTTGCCGGCGGCACGGCCGGCCTCCTCCGCCCGTCGGACCCCACCGGACGCCGCTCCCGGCGCCGGTGGGGGCCGGCCGCCCGAGGACCGGGCCCGGCGAGCCGGCGGGCACGCCGCCGGGCCCGAACCAACCGCGGGAGCCCGCTTGGCTCCCACGTCAGGGAATGGCCTCCTGCGGCCCTCTCTCTCTCCACGCTCTCTCTCTCCCTCTCCTCACCGGTGAATGGTGGGCTTACCAGACGGCGGCGAGGTGTCGGGGACGAGCGGAGGACGGTGGGAGCTCGCGAAGAGGAGGAGGAGGGAAGAAGAAGACGGGGGGCTTCAGTCCTCCCCCCAGTCATTCCTCTTTTAGCGAGGGGAGGGCTCTGCGCCCACGCTAGCGCGCTGCACGCGCGCGCTCGTGCGCTGGCGCGCATGCAGCGCGCGCACCCACACCACGTATAATGTTTAAAAAAATTTGCATGTGGTGGGGGGGGGGGGTTTTACAAACTCACAGGTTTGGATTGTCTCAGAAGGAGGTGGAGGAAGCTTTTGATGTCAGTTCTCGTGGTCGTGATGCAATCAAGGTGATGTTTAATCTGTAACTGTCGAGGCTTTGCCAATTGTCTGGGTCTGTGTCTCAGGTACTTTGCATGGAATAATGGCCGATGCCTTCGTATGTGATAAGAGTCCGTTCTCTTTGGATTAATAAGAGCTCCTTTGTGGTGTAATTATGACATCTGGTGTTCAGCGGTCTCTTTTCTAATTTCTGGTTATCGTGTGCGTTTTTTTGGTCGAGTGCTCCTTGTCGGAAACCCATCTTGCGCTATCACCCATTTACCGTCTCTGTTATCAGTGCTCTAAACTTTTTCTTTTTTAAGGAGAAGTGATGGGAGTGATGTTCCCCCATGGTATTTTATTAAATTAGTAGAATTACAAAATAGAACAAGCTAGCTGAGGAGGTTGAAATGAAGGAATGTAGATAGGAAAAGCTTCAATGGCATTGGAATGTGTAATAAAGTAGAGATTTCTCAGCAAGAAAAAAAAAAAAATTGTGAAGAGTTGCTAATCAAAAAAAGTTTTTTTAAAAAATTAATAAATTTCTCTTATATCATACATACCATAAGTATATTATGATCAATTAATTTCATTATTTCCTTCAAATGATCTGCATGTTCTTCGTTCTACGTACTATTCAAAAATAGACAAGCTTAGAAGGTAGATAACTCAATCTTAAGGTGCCAACTAAAGCCTTCAATATGAACCTCTAAAAAGGGCATGCCATAAGTAATTAGTCTACAAATTTTTAATCTGTCCCATATAGGATGCATTCTCTGCAGATTCTTCACTTTTTTTTTGTCTAAATTATCACCGATATACAATTTATAGGAAAAATCCAATTAAAGAAAAATTTTAACTTTTTTAGAGCAAATGTTTTCCACACTGCTACATAGAAAGAGTAGATGATGCTCATAAAACATTAATAAGGAAAGTGAGGTGGACCAAGCTTTGAGAGTTGCCAAAAAAAAAAATCAAATTTAAAATTTGAAATTTGATTGTTTCTAACAATTAAAGATAAAATCTCAAATTATAATCATAATTTGAGTTTCAAATTATGATCATGATTCTATTACCAAATTTTATTCTATTGTACAACTAGTTATTGTAAACTATAAAGCTGTGATACTTTGTAGCACAAAAAGAATCATCAAAGAAATTAGAAATTTCATAAAATTTTCTCTCTTCTTCCATAAGATCTTCAAACAGATTACTCTTTACCTGACTCAATTGACTCTCAAATATATTCTTTGATTCAACTCCTAAACACATTGAATTTTATATCATAATCTTCTCTCTTTCTTCAAACATATCCTACAAATGTCTACTTGCTAATTTTGTTCCTATTTTTTTCATTATCTAGAGTTTTTTTTTTTTTTTTACTTTCAATGAATTTGTTAGCATTTTCCTAATTCTAGATTTTTACATCTAGTCTTATTATTCATAGATACAACATGTGACCGTGGAGCTAATCCATCTTTTATTATACCAATAGGTGTTCATTTTCTTATGGTTATATGATGCTTAGTAATCTAAGAATACTGTATTTGGTATGCCATGCTCTGGCAATTAAAAAGCCTTAAATAACCATGTTTAATATATTTGGGTTATTATTAGAAATTAGATTTTAATCCCACTCATTCAAGAGTCCTATTCAATGCCTTCAGCCTCTTATACTATCCTTTTTACTTTTGAACTTCTCTTTATTTACAGTACCATCCATGTACAATTAAAAGCATTATATAATTTATCATATGTTTAATATGCCAAGAAAATTCAAGATCACTAAACCATATTATATCAAAACTATCCTTAATATAGTTTACAACTATGATGATAGTCTATTATTATTTCATATTATAAATAATTTTTTATATTTAAATTATAATATTTTTTATTTATAATATAATATAATATAATATAGCATAATATAATATAATATAATCTTATAATATAAAATTATATTATATTAATAAGAAAAGAATACTATACATCATCTTTCTATGGATGAGGGTATTTTGGTCCCAAATCTTAGTTCAAGGTCACTGCCTTGTGTGATCTTCAATACCTATACTCAAAATGAGTACAAGATTACTGTATTGGTCTACGATTATAGAGGTGAAGATAATTTAAAATTATTACCACATAAAATCGTTGTTGTGTAATTAAATGCGGTGATCCCATTATCCTCAATTGAATCAATGATGATCCTAGGTATTAATCATTGGGTATTTGGTATGAAGTAATCCACATAAGATTATTGATGATTTAACTAGAGGTAATGCAATCACCTGTCTAGCTGCACCCTAGTAATTCTATATAGTAGCGATCTTAAAACACCCTCACCACTAAAATCACTATCCTATATATCTATCCTATATCTATCCTCAAGAATGGATATCCAAAATCATTTAGGATAGTAATTGTAGACTAAGATTAAAGAATCAAAATGACCCTTCTTTATAAAAATATAAAAAAAAAAGGGACACCTAACATTATTTTCATATTAATAAAATATAATTTAATTATTATATTATTATATTATTTGTGTACAACATAATATAATGCAACATAATGATATAATTATAGTAAAATTAATTATAATATAAAATACCATGATTATAATATAATATTTATTATTATATTATATTGTTATATAATAAAAAATATTATAATTTAATTTAAAATATTATAATAAAAATGAAAAATAATATATTAAAGATAATTTTAATATTACTTGATAGGTAATTTTTAATTATTAAAAATTTTTAATTACTAGAATATAACGTGCCAACATGAAAATCTTAGATCATCGCTGGTTCATCCGATTTTAAAGCCCGCGTTCTAAGGTTGGTATGGTGACTCAATTTGGGTTACCATAATCAAGTGATTGTAGTTGCTTTATTCATCCATTGCTATTTCTTTCAAATTTGGTGGTTGATTTCCGTCATTTATTATTGTTGTCCTTGCGAACGATTAAGCCGTTTGTAATGATGCCTTCGCCTTTTCCATCGCAATCCCCCTACGCCCCATATATTTCACAACGAACGACGTCTAACTGGTACCATTGGTTGCCATTCCTGAGCCACAAACACAATCGGGCCCCACAAAAGAGACCGGTCCATCGGTGGTCGTAAAGTTGAGTGCATAAACTCCGGTCCCATAAAAAAAAAAAAAAAAAACAAAAACAACCACATGGGGCCTGGTCAAGAAAGTCAACGCTTCAGGACCTCTCGACCCCGCACCCTCCACGTCAAACGAACGGTCGCGATTAATTCCTGAAACCCCGCAGCGTTGACTTTCCAGTCGTTGCAGTAACGCGAAGCACGCCGCCAAGGCCAACGGACGGCGGAGATCCAGATCCCTTATCGGGGTGCAGGCACCAGCGTTCATTCAAAGTCATTCGGTCATCGACACGTGTATTGTCTCACGTAAAACGGATACGTAGCGCTCAAGAAGCGCATGGTCTAACTTTCTGGTCCTAATAACGGAACACCTGATCACGGGTCGAGACCTTATTTTGGTCAGCTGGCAATGCGAGGGGAACAGAGGACCATCGCCGCCAGGCTTCCATGCTCCATTCTCCGCACTTTTTTTTTTTATTATTTATTTATTACAGTTAATCCGGGCTTCATGTCCATTATGACGTATTAAAATCTCTATTTTATTATCTCAGTCAATATAAGCCTATAATATCCAAGATATTCGCATATATGATGTTTGTATCAACCAATATTTCCAATTATTTTTTCTCAAATCAACTTTCTTAATTAACATGTTTTGAAATTAATGTTTAAACACAGCTGATGATCTTGAATTTATTATATTGATTGAGATATTAATATCTCATGTATAAAATATTGATACGAGATCTCAAAAAAATTTAATACCTTGTAACTTTCCTCACTTTAATCTTGCTGGTTGAAATAAATCCAAATAATTAATATCTTTAGATTTAAAAAATCTTAAATCAAATCAGTGATGTAATTATAATACAAAACATCATGAACCATCTATACAAGCTTGTTATATTGATTAGAAGTCAGAAAGGATTATAATTTCTTTTATTGGATTGATTGCTGGATTTAAAAAGATGAATAAAAAATTTAAAAATCTTTTTATAAATTTACATATGAGATTTAATAATAATATAATATAATTTAATGCTATGATTCATTAGGTAACATCTAATTGATATGTTTGATTTTGAAAGTATACTTAAAGGTATAATAAATTAATATTTGAGTCTTGAATATTTTGAGGATTATTAGGTTGCTATTCTTAGCATCATAAAAAGAAATAAAAAATTTGTAAGTTATTTTTTTATTCTAAATTTAGGATGATTTAAAGCCTTTTTAGTGCTTGTGTCAATTAATACCATGAATTTGATTAGAAAATGTCGAGTCCTTTTCTATCATTATTCCATTAAACGTACACATTTATTTTCAAATAAAAATAAAATAAAAAATAAATTAACTTGACCCATGTAGATTATATAATATTTTACTATTTGAAAACGCTCCCGTCGTCACCCTTTTATTAGAATTATTTTTAAGACTTTTAAAAAAAAATATTTTATATAAATATAATAGATAACAAATTATGTAGCAAATCATCGTCATCAACAAGAATCATATGTTATAAATTAACAAATCAAATTTTATAATAAATCGAGTGGAAACAAGTCAAAGTATCTGATAAAGCGACACTTTATTTTCTATCTTGGGCCCCCGATCCTATTGGTGGGGTCCGAGAAAGGCTCCCTCTTCGATGGACTTCCATTCTTTGAAAACAAACGTAACAAAAGAGGAGAGGAACGTGAGGGTAGTAGACGCAGCAGTAAAAACGTCCGTACCATTACCACGTTAAAAGTGGGCTTCGATCGACGGAGAGCCGTGGAGACGCCGGCCCTCTCTGGTTTCCTCTCTTGGAGGAGCCAGCGTAGAAGCGGTGCATCGTCTTCGACTCCTCTTTCTCCACCCCACGCGAGCTCCCTGTCTCCTATTGCTCCTCGTTTCCTTTTTTTTTTTTTTGGATTTTTTTGCAATTTTTTGAGATTTTTTTCGTATTTCCTTGAACCGAAGAAGTCGGATCTGACGTGTCTCATTATTCCGCTTTTTTTCGTTTTTTAAGTTCCTCGGTTCGATCGGTGGTGATTTTGTTTTGATGCGTGTATCTGCGGACAATTAGAGGTTTTTTTTGGCTTTTATGTGGGAACATGGAGTTGTTTGGTGATTTTGAGCAGTTAGGGTTTTGGATTTTTGTGATCTCGTGTTGCGTGTTTGATGGAGCTCTGGATTTGAACCATTTTGTTAAAAATTATGATAAAGTTTGAATTTTTTCTTTTTTTACTTTACTAATATTTGTATTTTTCTTGCTTTCCCGCTTGGATCCTTCAGTCGATGGGCGATGGGCACATTAGGGTTTTGATCCCGGATCGGGGGTTTCTATTCAAGTTCCGATCTTTATAACCTTTTTGACAAGAAGAAGTCAGCTGGATTTGGTGAGAGGAGAACAGCTGATTGCAGAGAGCTCTAAGCTCTTTGTCATGGCTGTTGCCCAAGGCCACAGTATTGGCCCACCCTACAACTCCTATAAGGTCCCTGGCCTCGTCTCCCCAATCCTTGAAACCCCCCATATCTCCTACCTCGAAGACAGATACGTTTTAGGGGAGCAATTGGGCTGGGGCCAGTTTGGGGTAATCCGGGCATGCTCCGACGTGCTCACGGGGCAGACCTTCGCCTGTAAGTCCATCTCCAAGGACCGCCTCCTCTCCTCGGATGACCTCCGCAGCGTCAAACTTGAGATCGAGGTCATGGTCCGGCTCTCTGGCCACCCTAATGTCGTTGCCCTGAAGGCTGTGTATGAGGAGGAAGACTGTGTACACCTTGTCATGGAGCTGTGTGCTGGTGGGGAGCTCTTCCACCACCTCGAGAAGCATGGCCGCTTCTCAGAGCATGAGGCGGCCATCCTGTTCCGGCATCTCATGGAGGTGGTGATGTATTGCCATGACAAGGGCATTGTACACAGGGACCTTAAGCCAGAGAACATTCTGCTGGCCACCAAGTCATCGATTTTGCAAATCAAGCTAGCAGATTTTGGGCTTGCAACATATATCAAACCGGGTATTCTTCGAATTCTTAGAATTACCCTCAATTCGATTCAATATATTTTCTTGTTTTTTTTGGTTTGAGCTGGTGTCAAATAAATCACACAGGGCAGAGCTTACATGGGACTGTTGGAAGTCCCTTTTACATAGCTCCTGAAGTACTGGCAGGGGGATACAATGAAGCGGCCGATGTATGGAGTGCCGGGGTTATTCTTTACATTCTTCTCAGTGGAATGCCACCCTTTTGGGGAAAGACCAAGTCGAAAATTTTTGAGTCTGTTAGATCTGCTGAGCTACGATTCCCATCTGATCTATGGGGTGCTGTATCTCAATCTGCGAAGGATTTGATAGCTGGAATGCTATGTAGAGATCCTGCTCAAAGGCTTACAGCCAAGCAGGTTCTAGGTAAGCTGCAACCTTTTAATTTGACTGCACTTACTGAAATTAAGGGTTTAGGGTTGTAAATAAATCGAGCTCAAGCAAGCCAGGCCTGGTTCATGCTTAGCTCATTGTAATCGAGCTGAACACAAGCTGATCACATACAACTCGTTAAGGAAACACAGCAAGTGCCTGAGGTGCCTCAAGTCTTTTGTATGTACTTTGGCCTAATTTCTACTGTGATATTGCAATATTATAGTTAAATTATATTCTTTTCATTCACTAGCTTCATATTTTTGAAATAATCCTAATGTAACATTCTTTTTATTAATAATTATAGTGTATTTCTATTCAAGCTTAAGTGGGCTGAGCTAAGTGAGGCAACCCTGGCTTTAGCCTGGCTAATTTGCTACACAAGTGGGCTGAGCTTGAGCCAAATTCCAAATTGAACACGAGCTGCTCGTGAGCAACTCTAATGTTTGGCAGCTCTAGGTGTGACCTACAAATTTCTAATGCACTGACTGTAAGTTCTTGTATGATCAAAATGATCTGTCTATTCAATCTTTGTATGATGTATCTGCTACAGATAAATGTGTATTTCTATTTATTTTGTTGCATATGTGTCGCAGCTTAATTAATAGATGACTTTGAATATCTACTATTTGGATTAATGGCAAATTAAAAACAGCCCAGGTTTACGTGATCACATTCATTCTATTTCCTTGTCAATAACATTATCCATAGAAGGCAGTTACCATGACAACTGTGTGAGAAAATCACTTTCTAGTTTTACTGTTTCTCGGATTATTTGTAGCTTCTTGGGCCATATTGAAAGGAAGCATCAATCCTGAGGTTGCTTGGACCACCACACAGATCATTCCTTTGTGTCGGAATCATTTGGTTCAGATGATTACATTTGCAGGCCTTTAAGCTGTTGTCTTTGCTTTTGCAGATCATGCCTGGATTAAAGACCGCGCACAGGAACCAAAAGTTTCATGTGATCGCTGCAATGAAATTAATTTGGGACAGGGAGACCTGGGGAGTTTTTCCTTCCGCACCCCTTCTGTACCTGAAAGTTGTGATTTCAGTTTTAGTCATGCTTCCCCTATTACCTCCCAAACCCTGGCAGATCACTCTTCCCCTGCATTCTCTTGCAGATCATCATTCTCTACTTTTATTGTGGATGCCACTCCTAGCTCCCCTACCCTTGGTTTCTCTTTCTGCAGCAGCTTTGAGTCATGCAGTCTCGAATTCTCATCACCAATTTCATCGATGCCTAGTTTTGCATTCTTAAGTCCTATGAGCGAGCAAGAAAACTTGTTGGGTTTCATGGCTGACAGTTCAAAGGCTGGCACGTTTCGGAGAGGTATAAGCTGTCTCACTTCTGCTTCTGACTTGGTGTTTTCTGTCGCTGTAACTAAAGTCTGATCTTCTTCATTGTATGCTGCAGACTCCAGCATTGGGAAGCTCTTCATGTCTCATGATCCTACTCCTTTCTTTAGCCATGATGTCAGTGAATCTGAACACAAAGGGGCTGAGGTTAGAAAGGGCATGACAGCCTCGTCTAGAGCCACTGGTATCCACAACAGACGGAACCACACTATTGGACTGGGGGAGCATGAGCAGCTTGATCTCATGGTTTCGGAGTCAGTCATCCGTTGGACCTCTTGCACGCACCTCTCAAGCACACCATCTCTTAGGTCTTCACTTGTTTGTTGAGATCTAGTGTGCTTTTTTGTCAGTGTATGACTAGGAGATTTTGATGATTGGGGAGTGTAACTTGTTTAACCTTTTCGGCTAATTCTTGATGATGTTATTCGAGGTGTTGAGGGAAGGAAGCTCCTAATGTAACATTGTCTATTATTTACCTCTGGGTGCTTGTGTGTCGGCAGATACCTGAAGGAAGCTCCAAATGTAATACAATGGTGTCTATTATTTACCTCTGGGTACTTTGTGTGGTAGTAGATACATGACTGGTGTTTTGCCGTATGAGAATGAGCTTGTGCCTTAGAAATCTTGATAATCTGGTGATCAAATTGGGGTTTACTTTGATCATTTGTTTACTATGTGGTGCAATTCTTCTTCTTTTCATTGACAATTGGCATAGGTGACCTCAACCATTTACATCTCACTTATTTGTATTTTCTTGAATTACAAAGGGAGAATTATTTCTAATTTTGCTATCAAACAGCAGCTTGATTCAGTTCTTTTGTGCACTCTGAAAAAGAATGACTGCAGATGCTTTAAATTCTCATCGATATAATTATCTGCATTCCATTCGTCCACAGCATTGTGTGATGTTCTGAACTGTTGATGAGGTTTTTAAAGGTAAATTTTGTTTGTCTGATAGATTCTATGTGGTAGCTGGCAAAAGGATGGAGGTACCGATTACCTTACTTCTGCTAGGAAATCGTTTCCCATTAAAATTTTCATCTCAAAAAGTCATTTCCTTTGGAAAGTTTAGAGTGCAGTGTTGTCGCGAAGTATTGCAAGCAGGAATGATTCAACTAATAGGGAGAAAAAGTAAAAGGTTTTGACCTACCTTTTGTGGGAATCTTCTTCCTGTTCATTGGTCGGGGAATAGCTGCATCTTTTCCAGGAAATAATACTACGGATAGCAATTTATTCGAAAGATCGTGAATAAAGGCTTCCCATGTTTGCCGATGACTCTCATAAGGTGAAAAGTAAAAGAGTCAAAAGATAGGGAAAGGTTGATTAATCAGGCTGGAAGTGAACTGGGTTAGATTGGGATATGCCCTAGCCTAAGTCTATCTTAAATTTTTCTTTTTTTTATTTTTTGGACTTTAGATGAGGCTCAGCTTCAAGAATTGTTTTAGAAATTAGGCTCAAAATTAAACATGAGCCCAAATGGAGGTTTAGCCTCGAATCAAACTGATTTACAATAATCTGTTTGAAGCAAACACTAGGCCGGAAAAATAAATTTTAGTTTTTAAGATTTTTTAAAAATAATATTTAAAATAATTATATTTAATTATTTTAAAAAAATAAATATGATATAAATAATTATTCTTATATAGTTAACAAAAAATTTATTATAAAATTTAAAAATCTATCATGTTTTAATGCCTTGATGTTAGATTCAGGCCTAGTTGAGAAAACCTTTTTTAGGTTTAGATTTTGTGCAAGTTTGAGCTAAGTTAAGTAATGGTTCAAGTTTAATTTGAATTTTTTTTAAAATTTTATTTTAAATTTTAAATTTAGCTTGAATTAATTTGAGCTTAGTATATGTTTTGATTCAAAATTAGGTTGATAAATTGGGTCAGTTTGATGGGCTGTGGATCAGCTAGAGTACACTTTTGCCTGATTGATTGATGTCAAAATCCCAGTTATTTTGGAATGCAATTCCTAAAATCTGAGCCAACTTTTATCTGACAACATCATCATCTGGAAAGCAGAAATATGATGGATCACGTGCCATGGCCCGGGGTTGGAAGGATGGAATCTTGATAGAGGTGGTAGAAATTTTTTTCCTAACTCTCTCTATGATGGATCACGTGCCATGGCCCGGGGGTGGAAGGATGGAATCTTGATAGAGGTGGTAGAAATTTTTTTCCTAACTCTCTCTCTCTCTCTCTCTCTCTCTCTCACACACACACACACACACACACACACACACACACACAGAGACACAGTGCATGCTTATGATCTGACGAGCCACTCCTTCAAACTATAATTCTCAAAGGCAAGACCGTTCCATTTGAATTTGAGAGGTTCAGTTCTGCATCATCAGTCATATGTACAAAGAGGAATAACGGTGGCTGAGAAGGGATGGCCATGTGCTGTGAAATCTCTGCTCATTCTCTCCATTTCGGTTTCAAACTGAAGGGAATCACTAGTTCTCCAAGTACTTGGAGTATGAGCAGCGTAAATTAAATGAGTTTCCAAATCTTTTAGTTGTTTAGTAAAATTATGGATAGTCTCTCATAAAAAGTAATTTAGGGACCAGCCATGATGTTAGAAAGAAAAAGAATTTACCTATTTATTTAAAATTTTTATTTGGTAGAAAATCCATTTCGTGAGAAAAGACTAATGGATAAGAAATTTTCTTCAAACAATAACAAGCTAAAGTAACCATTCAATTAAACAGGGCATCTTTCTCATCTCTTTCCCAAAAATAAGTGAGGTATTTCTTTGCAACTAAGCAAAAGAGCCCATAAATTCAAAAAAATGGATATTTTCTCATAAAGGGGTCACAATGATTAGACCAAGCGACCATCAAAAATATAAGTCTTCATAAATTTTTTAGACTATGTATGGGAACTAGCTTCTGCTCAATTTCAGAAGGTCAAGAAAGTTAGTAACTCGATGATATGGGAGCCACCATGGTACCCAAAAAGAAAACAAATGCACATATTTGTTTGAAATATTGATTTGATAGGAAATCGCATAAACAAGCAAAAAGTATTATACCATGAGTTAGGTGAAGGTATTCTTTGGATTCAAACTTAAAAACAATAAAATTTGTCTCTTCGGAAATAAGCACAATACACTCGATAGTGCTTATATCTTAACCGCACTTCTTCTAATTGAGAAGATTATAGATGTTACTAAATACAATTATAAATGAATCATTTCATATAAAGGCATGCTCAAGCTCAACACTAACTATACCTAATTATATTTTTGGGCCTTAATTTTGGACCCACATTTGACCCACTAGCCAACTAAGTCAAATTATGTTAGGGCTCCATGAAAATATTAGGTTCAATTAGTTATTTAATTTAGGTAAAAGCCTAACATGGCTGATTCCTAAATCTAAATATTTGAATTTAGGTTGGGACCAGGTAGGATTGGAAAACTAAAGTATTTAGAAATCATTATTTAATAAAATATAATTAGTGATAACTAAATATAAAATCACTAAAAATTAAATAAAATTAAAGAAATGCCAATTAAACTTAAATTTTCATTTAAAGGAAACTTTTTTTAAGTTTTGCCTTAGATAATGTCCATTTTTAGTTTATAAGTTTACAAATTATAATCTTAGAAAATAAATAATTATGTATGAGATGGTGAGACAGTGTAAGGATGTTGAGATGAATTGAGAGCATTTAATTTAAGTGAGGGTTTATTCAATAAATATAGAAATATGTTTTGAGAAGAAGAGAGATGTGTATGATATGAGTTTTGTAGTTGGGTTGAATTAGAGCATGTTTTTATGTTGACTCAAATTAGACCCATAGGATATTTGAAAGAGATCAAGTTAGGTTTAATCAAGCTAGAATCAAGTTAAATCAAATGACAACCTTACTCATTTATAGACCTAAATGGCAATTAAAAATCTTTGCTCTCCAACAAATGGTCAAACCCAATGACCAAAGCTAATGGCGGCTCTCAATGCAAATGGATCAACTTGTGCCCTATATTGGTTGAAAATAGCCAAGCTACACCCATCATCAAAGTTCTTCCAATCCATATAATACATCTGAGCCCATTCTTTCATAATTATTAGGAATGGCAAATGATTTGAATCATAGCTAAATTAGAAAAAAAAAGCTTAGACTCAAATTGAATGTGAATAAATTGAACTTGAACCAGCTATGTAGGCTCATAATTAATTTCACAGGGGATTTGGGGTTGGGGTTGTATAGTTTATGCTACATCTTTTCTTACCAGCTATATTACTAGCATTATTATTATTTTTTTTTAATTTTTTTTTGCCGACCTGATATGCTTGCAAGTGATCTCAAAAATAAGAAAATTTTCACTCTCAAGTATTTTATATCTTTTAAATGATGATCAATGCTACTAATTTTACATAGTGGCCGCAGGATGTTGGTTTTAACATTAAGCTTGCGCGATTCAAATTTGAACCCAAACTCGATTTGAATTTGAACCAAGCTTGGTTTAAGCTTGACTTGGCTTTCAGCTCTATTGAAACATTTCAACCTAATCAATTAGATTTATGATCAATTAGACTTGTATTCAGCTCTTGATGGGGAAGCTCAAACGGAGATCGAAATAGTGGTAGATAAATGAGGCTTAAATCCAAGCTGGGATTATGGTGCCTGTTATCTTTTCCTAGCCCCCTCCGAAACCCTCGTTCTCCCTTCCTTCTCCCAACCCGTTCGTAGACGACGGCATGGCCGCCCCCGAACCAGAACAAGCCAAGTTTCATCGCTTCCTCCAATGGCTTCAGGTCTCTCTCCTCTCTTTCTCCTTCTCTCTCGTCTCTCTCCCCTCTCTTTCTCGATCCCTATGACAACAATTTCGCGAATCTAGGCCAATGGAGTGGAACTGCGAGGCAGTAGCATCCGATACTGTGGCCCCAACAAAGGCTTCGGCGTTTTCTCCACCGCCCAGCCCGGCGGAAACCATGGCGACGGTAAGTACTCAGAATTCCTGCTGCCTCTAGCCCCCACCCGATTCCATCTCTAGGAATGATCGACGGGAATTCTTCGGCAGGTGTTGTTATGGTGGTCCCGCTCGATCTGGCCATCACTCCGATGAGAGTCCTCCAAGATCCCACCGTGGGCCCCAGATGCAGGGCCTTGTTTCAGGAGGGAGACGTCGACGACCGCTTCCTTGTGATGATTTTCTTGATGGTGGAGCGCCTGCGTCCGAACTCGCTTTGGAAGCCGTAGGAACACTTAAAAATACTCCCAAGTTAGTTGAAATTTAATTATTATTGTGCTTGTTCAAATGAAGTAGCGATGGAATTGGGCATTCAAATGCTCATAATGCCATTGTTTTTTGAGAGGAAACTTAAAATGCCATTGTTATCTATAGTCTATACCCGCTTTGTATAATTAGTCCAGATTCATTGTGGAAGCACTGGGAACACCCAAAAATCATACTTCTTTTAGTGTTAGTTTAAGTCCATATTTATATAATTTGTCATTCAGATGGTTGTTGGGCGATTGTTGTTTATACCCACTTTGTGCAACTAGTCCACTCACTGTGGAAGCCATTGGAACACTAAAAACACCCCAAAATATTTGAAGTCAAAATTTCATAGTTCTTGTCATGTTAATTCAAATAAGTATTAACGGAATTTGTAAGTTAAATGATTATAATGCCACTATTACCTGTGCCCACTTGATGTAATTAATAAGATGGTTTAAATTAATGATTTCTTTTCATTACTGATATTAGAAACTAGTCATAGTAATTTGCATGTTGATATGAATGAGTAATTACTATACATGTTTTTTTTTTTTTTTTTTTTTCGGTGGTTAATGCTTGATACACCCTTACTAGCTTAATTCAATGGGGGAACTCTGTATAGGTACTTGGACATGCTTCCAAGCACCTTTGGGAGTACACTCTGGTTCACAGAAGATGAGCTTTCTGAGTTGAAAGGAACAACATTGTACCGAGCTACTGTGATTCAGGTGAGTATCATTGTGCTGTTGCTAGTTTGGTGATTATGCATGCATTGTAACAACCGCAATCCTCGTCTAAAAAGGCTCATTAGAAGGTATTATTTGGATTCCTTAGCTGTGTATAAGTATCCAAGATCTGCTTGCTATATAATAGATATAAGACTAAACGCATACCAGCATATCCTCTTGCATATTCTTTTTGTTCAAGCTCTGGCATCCTTATTTGCCTAAGGATCTATATCCCCTAGTCTGTATGGGTCATGGATTGGGTCCACTTTGATAACTCTGGACCTCATACAAAAAAAAGGCTAGTTAGAAGATATCATTTATGTTCCTTGGTCCTATATAAATACCAAAGATTTGTCCACAAAATGCCAACATGGGTTTTAGTGCTTTATAACTCTTTTGCTATGTGTGAGATTGTTTTATAAATTGACTTTTGGCAATTGAGTTATATAAGGAACGATTTTCTGTTACAGAGGAAAAAACTTCAAGCTTTGTATGATGATAAGGTGAAGGGTCTGGTTGAGGAGCTTCTACATTGTGATGGCGAGTTGAAAAGGTGGGCTAAGCTGGTCTTATGCCCAAATCCTTTTATTTGGTCATTTTAGTTTGGTCATCTGATCGGTGTGTAATTGTATATTGCAAAAGGCAATGCATACAGAATATATATATATATATTCTATTGTTCCTTTTTGTTTTCAGTTTGTGTATTTGCTTCCTTTCAAAGGCATACCTTGTTAGATACATGTCCAATGTGATGCATATGCATACTCTATACTGAGCATCAGGATTTACGGGTTTCTAATATATTCATCATTATGGAAGTCAGCATAAACAGATGTCATTAGACTTGAAATTGGAACCATATTAAGAGTCTCTAAACTGATATTTTATTTAGTAAAAGCCATACCTTACATGATGGACTGTGTGAGTCTTGATTTTTTTGAGTAGTGTGAAAGTAATCTACATACTTTTGTTTGAATGAATAGATGATCATAGTGTTATAATATATGAGAGACTAGTTTTTGTTTACAAAAATATAGGTTGCTTTCTTAAAATTGTCTTTTATACAACAGCAACAACAACAGCAACACCAGCAGCAACAGTAACAAAGTTTTAACCCCAAACTAGTTGGGGTCGGTTATATGAATCCTTTTTCTTTATTTTACTTAGTTTTGAGTTATATTTTCTATAGGTTGTTTAGTTTTCTTTCCATATAATTTTCGGTCTACCTTTACTTCTTTTTTCTTCTACATGTATCAAATTACTCCTTATCTTTTATACTACTAACTGTTTTTAATATCTGAATAGATAATTGCCTAATGACACCTCATTGCATCTAAGAGCATTTGTAGGTCAACTGGTTTTGTCCTAGCTCTATGCAAATTTAATCAGTAGGTTCCTTTGTTTGGGTCGAAAAGCAAAACTTAGGTTAAGTAATTATAACACATGATCGGTTCACCAACTCATGCAAAGAAAGTCAACAAAAAGTTACATGTTTTACACTACATACTTCTGTCAATGACAGGCATCACTCTCATCATGGTTAAGTTTACCATGTGAAGATAATAATAAAAAAAAAACTGAAGCGGTCACTATTAACTCGGGAAAAAAAAAAACCAAAATTGTTTTAAGCTTAGGAGGCTGAATTGGACCCCTTCATTTTGCTATCATATATTTGTCCAATCTGCTTGATGGAGAGATGGGTGATATATGGGAGGTGTTAGACGAGAAGAGAAACCATGTTAGGTTAGGATTAGAATCAGTTCAAATTGGCATTAGGTGGGCATAGATTGGAGCAAGATCACCGTATACTTTGCCCTAAACTGATCTGTGAATAAAAAGAGCTGAATTGGGTCCTGGAGCTCAAACTGATCTAGGAAATCCCTCTTACATTTTCCCATAAATTGGCCATGAGTCAGGTGGGTGCGTATGAACTTTTGAACCCATTGACAAAAATGACTACAATAAGTATTTGGTATTTATCCTCTAAACAAGACTAACAAAAGAAATGTCCAGAGGTTGAGCTTAAGAGGCCCTAGACCAGCCCAATTTTTACTCTTTCCAAACACCTTGCAAGTTTACATCACATTGCTCCCGAACAACCATGGAATCAAGATTTGGAGGCCATCTCTTAAGTTTTCTGTTGCAACTTCAAGCACCTAATGGAACTTCTTGGAAGCATTTCTTATTGTTAAGGGACTTATCAAAAACACATTGAACTTGTAATTTTATATTATATTGCCTCCAACCACTACAGCTCTAGTCTTTGGGATCCTGTCTCTAAATCTAATGCAAGTTTTTGAGACATGTAATGGAGTTTCTTGGAAGTTTTTTGATTATTAGGAGACATACTACGAACAAGTTAGAAATATCCACTTGAGATACCCTATTAACACCAGCAAAAAGTGTGCACCACTTGGCATTTGGCAATTTTTTGGAATGTCATTCAGGCAACTCTTTGTTTTAAATATTGGACACTTTATGTGAAGTGTCTTTAAGGTTATTTGGATATGAAGTTATTATAATTATATGAATACTTTATGTAAAATGTAATTATGTCATAAATATCAATATACCACAAATAATTATCAATTTAAGTATCTCACACAGCTTAAATAACTTTACATGAACCTAATGCATAAATTAAATAGCGCTTCCAAAACTCTTAGATATTCCATTAATTTATTTGTTAGATGTCATCCACAATTATTTGTAAGTTTTTCATCATGCTGATGCTTCCATAATGATTGCCTCTTGTCAGAAAGGTTGCGAAGATGTCTTTTGGTAAATTAGTGTGACAAACCTAGCTAGTACACCACATAGGATTTGTTTATAAATAATCATAGTGACGAGAGGAAGATTCGAAGAGGAAAGTTTGAAGTACTTTAATTCATGAAGGGCCTGTTTGGATGTCCTTAGGATGTTTCTTGGATAAACCCCTTGGTCAGTGTTGTCGACAAGCAAGGAGAAACTGTTTCAACTGAGAAGCCACCTAAGCGCAAAATCCCATTATTGGGATACTATATTCCTACTGCAATGTGATTTGCACTATCCCGCTCTTGTAAAAATTTCTATGGTTCCTCTAATTGAAAAACTTCATTTCCCCCACCATAAGATCTTCTTGGTGCTGACCAGATAAGGAATATTTCACTGGATAACCGTTGCAATCTTCCAGACAAGTCCGAAGTTCATTATAATCATTGAAATGAAAATGATGAATGGGCTGCCGCAAATGGAAGAGACAAAACATTTGCATAACTTTGAAATTTTGGAGTGAAGAAGAGTTTGAAGGCTTAGCTGTCGGGCTTGAGCTTCTGGGTAGCTGTTATGGTTCTGTGGACAACATTGTTGGAGATCATGGATATTGTACTCTTGTTATAACTTTTTGTTTTTGAATTTTTTTTTTTTATATTTTGTTTCTTCTTTTCTTTTATTTTTTTGGGCGCTCTTCCTCCTAGGCTTGATGTTCTTCTGAGATATCTGGAAAATGTTCAGAGAATGAAATAACTATTTTCACTTTTCAAAAATGCTCATAGTTTTACAAGAATTTTTTATGAACTGTTTGTTTGGACCTTACTTTGAGTGCATATCGATCTTGCTAATTATGTCATATGTTGAGATAAAGGCGCATAGGCTGTATCTATCAATTTGAACTTGAGAGGCCAAAGTAAGAAATAGATCTATAATCCTAGTTTTTATATGTTTAATTTGTTGCATTTAGTATATGCTTAAAATTTCTTTTTCACTAGTCTTTTGAAGTACTTGAGATTGATGGTAACATCTCAATTTTTTTGGTATTTTGCCAGTGTGATTGAAGTGCGATTTGAAGACTTCCTCTGGTATGCATTTTTAATTTTGTTGCTAAATGTCACTGTGGAATCTAATTCCTCTTTGATATTGAATCTTGTACTTTATTGTGCCTACTCTTTAATTTATCATCTCTTATATCCTAATAAACATGTAGAAAGGCAAGCATTTATTATCAATGCAGGCAATAGTAGGGCAACTTATGAAAAGGTAATCATCAGTAAGCTTCATGTTCAGATACAATTCTCCATTATAAGGTTGTAAACTTATAATAATTATGAGAAAAATCTCTTACCTCCTTTGCCACCTTCCCTCCCAGACATTCTCTTCTTGGCCTCCTAACCCTCCACCCTCATCTCCCACAACCCCTTACTTATCTATGTCTCCTCCAATCTCTCTTGCTGTGCTCTCCCCTTTCCTCCCTTCACCTTTGCCATCTCTCTCTCTAACCCTTCCTCTTCCTCTCTGCATTGGCACCTGCTTAAACATTTGTATACCATCTTGGCACCATCAACATCAGCTGTCCACATACCATGGCCACTTTTTAGAATTTTATTTGTGGCTTGATTTCATCCTATCTTTTGATTGGACATTGAATCTTTCAAATGAAGTAGGAAAATAAAAA